>CANUEX010032565.1:0-15129 GCA_948099535.1 Jatropha multifida | reverse complement strand
CTAGTGGCTCTTCACCCTATCGCAACACCATGGCCCTTTACAACTTGGGGAATTGACTTGATTGGCAGATATGCCCATCCCTATGGACAAAGTAAGGCTATTGGAGACTGGAATAGCATGTTGGAAGGCATGGGTGCCGAGAATATGAGAGGGGAGACCCAGCGTAATGCTCTCCGCCGCCCCGGGGCCGGGATGACGACCCGAGCCCTAGTGAGCTAGGATGCGGGCATCAAGCTTTATCAAGAGGGGCTGATGTCTCCATAGGGAAGGAGCTCTATGGACACTATAGGGCCATGAGCCTATAGTGCGCATCTTTCCGAAGGGTGAGGTTTCTATATGGAAAGACTATGCCGCCCGGGATGCTCGAAAGGCCTTAGGCCATACACGGAGGTGCGAGACCCTTATGTTTATGCTTGGCAGATATGCCCTACGGTCGGATATGATGCTAAGACCCTCAGAGTATGCATGGCTGGCCTAGATTATGAGTTAAGTCTAGGCGCCACACTGGAGTCGACTTGATCCAAAATGGACAATTCCTCTGGTGGTTAGAGTCAGGGCGTTACAATTTGGTATCAGAGCCTAACCCCCTCTAGTAGATATATGGTTCGAGGATGAACCATGCGGAAGCTGGTGGGCCTATGACATCCTGACCCCCTCTAGTAGATATATGGTTCGAGGACGAACCATGCGGAAGCTGGTGGGCCTGTGACATCCCGACCCGGCAAAGTGATTCTAAGAGGGCAGATAGAGCAGGGCTCTTGGCAAGCTTCTAGGATGGCAGGCTAGCTAGGGTAGTGAAATGCATGACACAGGAATGAATCGGATCATATATTGAAAATGGGGTAACTAATCATCAGAGGCGTCTTCTGGTGGAATAGCTGGAGAGTTGGAAGAACTTCAGGGTTAAATGTGCTCATTTGACAGAAATCCCAGGATGAGTGACCCTCCTAGGAAGTTTCCATTTCACCTGCGGGACAAAATCGTGCGGGTCTTGCCGATCTTGTATTAGGGAGCCAGCTTGATCCAAAGCGGACAATTCCTCTGGTGGTTAGAGTCAGGGCATTACATGGCGAGCCCTTCCTCTTCTTGCAACATAATGAGCATTCTAATTTGGGATAGGTATATTGACTGATTCACAAAAAGATTTCACCTTAGCAATTAAGTAATTCCATCCTTCATCTCTTAATTTTTGGATGAGTAACTTAGATGAAACAAGATGCATTGCATTTAAAATATCTTGAGATTGAAGTTGTAAAGTCTAGTCGAGAAAATTTGAAATCTCAAGAATTCTCCTTATAAGATGTAAAATAAAAACGAATTCAAAAGAAGTTAGTGCCTCATAAGCCGCATCTGCATCTCCATGCTAAGTAGCTCTATCATCAATGATATTAAATAGAACTTCACATGTTGCACTAAATATATTAACCAAGCTAGAAATAGATCTCAAATGTGAACTCCATCGAGTATCTCCTGGCTTTTGTAAAGTACTAGTTTGATTACATCATCTTCCACTTTGAAGCTCATCAATAGCAAGTAAATGAGCAATATTTGCAGCATGAGCATTTTTTAGTTGATCATTACGTTTACATGATGCACCAACTATATTGATGATAAAACTCAACTTAGTAAAAAGATGATGGATGGGGATAACTTCTTTTGGTGCAGCAACTAATGCTAATTGTAAATGATGTGTCATACAATGAACATAGTAAGCATACGTGCATATACTTGAAATCAAAGCTTGTAACCCATTCCATTCTCCTCTCATATTACTTGCACCATCATAACCTTGTTCTTTGATGTTCTGCACATTAAGGTTATGTTGAGAGAGAACACAAAAGATTCTTTCTTTTAATGTTAATGCAGCAGTGTCCCTAACATGAAACTCTTTGACACATCCATTTTTATCAATAAATCTCAGCACAATAGACATTTGATCCCTTTTGGATTCATTTTGAGCTTCATCAACAATAATACAAAATTTAGCATCATCAATTTTCTCACAAATAGCTTTTTTTACTATAGTTGAGATGACTTGTAAAATGTATTTTTGTATTCTTGGTGATGTATATGAAGCATTTTGTGGAAATTTGTCTAAAACTTCTGCTACCTTATCATCGTAAGATGATATTAAATGTAACAATTGATCAAAATTTTTTTGTCACAATTATGTTTTAGTTTCATCATAACCTCTAAGAGCACACCCTTAAAATGCAAGCCACATAACCGCATCAATTAAAACTTTTAGTCGAGTTCTATTATCTTTAACTTAATGAAATGTAAAATGCTCAACCCTTTTTGAATGTGTGAAGATTAATTCATGAGATCGACAGATGCTCTTTCAATATTTCGATAAAGAGAAGTGAGATCTTTTTCAACATGTGCCAAAAATGAATAATCTTGACCACTTTTTACCTTTTTCTAGTTTTGAAATCCATTTACAGTGAAAGCATCTAATCCAAAAAGATCATTTTGTCTATGGAATATATAATAAGGTAGATGAAATGCTACATCTTTAGTAGGAGAACATTCCAACCATGATGGAAATAATTTAAACCACAATGATTGAAATTGCACTTTTCTTTTTCCCCGACTTTGGGTAGTTTGAGAGAATGCATTGATATGGACCGACATTAATATAAGCCCTTCGAATTTCATTATTAATAACAAGATGCCTAACTAACACTTTTTGGATCAAATAATAATAAACAATTAAATTTAAAAAATGAAAAATAATTTATTCATTCTAATTGAACAACTTAGATTTTAAAATATCTAAACTAAAATTAAATTTAGGAGAATTGAAAATTGAAAATAAAATTAATAAAGAAAAATTAAAAAAAAATTATAAGTAACTAATCTGAGCAGAGCTTGCTAGAATCCTCAATTGAAGAGAGCGCATCTAGTGTAGATGAGTAGAAACAAATGAAATTAGAGTAGCGTAAATGATAGGTTTATGTGGGATATTAGTAAATTACTGGGCCACTAATTTTTTTTTTTAAATTGGGCCCCTCCTTACATGTTCGGTCCGCCCTGTTAGTAATGATAACTTTACTTCCCTACAAAACTCATCCACTTTCCCTCAAATTTATCCCTTTAAAACCATTCACGACAATAAATGTCTTTTTAAATGCTATGATCCATTATCATTATGAGTCATTTAACATTACCTTTTTATTAAATGAGTTTATAGTCGTTGAAAGCTTCTAATATCTCATTTCAATTATATATCTTTTCTCCCTCCAAAATCAGTAAAAAATTAGAGCTTTTCCTAAAAATCTGCAAAATACGTTACCAGACAAAAATGAGCTTCGAGTTTGATTTTCCACGGGATGTAGATCTGGTGAATTTTATAAAATTGGTGTGACTTTTTTTATAGATTTTCATTGACTTTGATGGAATCACCGTGATTTTTATATATGCAATCAAAATTAATTTCAGGACCTAATTGAATCAATTAAAAGTTTTTGGAGTCAAATAAAAAATTGAAAAATAATGAGGAATTAAAAAGTAAAATGCATTATCTTCTCTAAAATCATTATTTTTTTCGTTAAAAATTTATCGCCACCGATAATGAAAGATCTACAATAGCCAACGTTCCCGGCATCCACCCCGCTCGGTTAACCGCTATATTAAACAAGTACGGTAGTGGATACCCTATTTATTATTAATAAAAAATATATTTTAAATGTAAAATTTGGATAGTTAAATATTTGCAAGTACTTTATCGATTTAAGAGGTACTTTCAACAGGTTTTTGGACATATACAGATAATAAATATTTGATAGGTTTTGAATATAGATACTTAAATAGGTATTTAAACGGCTTGAGATCGGATATAGATAGTAAAATTTTAAACGGATACCTATACATGTAATTTAAAATTTACAGGTACTCACTCTGTTTTTGTTCTATTAAGGGGTATATTGGATCAAAAGTATGTTATATTTAAAAAGGTTTTCGAAATCTTTCGTTTCAAGGATGAATTTATGAATGACTCTTTTATGTATACATAACACTCTAAAATCTAACGAAATGAACAATTTTATAGAATTTTTTTTAATCAATAATTTTTTTAATACTATCAAATTTGTATGACTTTTAAAAAGTTATAATTGAATACCATCATATTTTTATAAATTTTACAAGAGTTTAAATTAAATATTATAAAATTTTAATAGATTCTAAAAGAATGTAAATTGAATACCGAAATTTTAAAATCTAACAGACTGTTAATCCAATACATCCTCTTTAATTTAATTTGAAGCCCATGACTACATCTAAAGCCTGTGGTTATTCTTTTGCTAATAAATTAATAATTAAAATTTTATTTCATCAATTTTGACAATAAACAACTCGCATAGAGAGAGAGAGAAAAATTTATTAACCTTGACATAAGTGCGTGAGTGTGACTATTTGTAACGTGAAATTGACTAAGTATGTGCTTTTCTCTAGTGTGAAAATAATAACATTAAATGCAAAACAATATAGCGATAAAATTATACTTTTATCTAAATCTTAAAGTGATTTTCATAAAAAGAAGTGGTTATGATCCGAATTATAATAAGGCGTATAGTATTGCCTTTTTATATTTGAATTAATTATAAATTCACTGTCTCAATTTTTAAAAATTTTTTATTTTAGTGTTTGAAAACGTTTACAATTAGATGTTTAATCGCTAAAAAGATTTTTAATCAATTATCTCCACTTACGTGACAAGTCAGAAATACAAATAGAATAGAGATATTATGCCAAGGTCGATTTTTTGGCTGACATGGATATTTTGCTATTTGACCTAGCCATGTCAGCTTCAATATCCACCGTTCGCTCGCTCAAGAGCTCAACAGATTTGATCCTACGGCTACAAAATAGCCATGTCAGATTGGATTATTTTGCTATTTTCTCTCTGCAATCTTGTTTTAAATGATAATTAACTGCATGTGCAGTGTGGATAATTAAGCGAACAGTACATAAACTTGAAAGAGATTAACCTGAAATTCCCATGTCAGGAACAAGAATCGAGTGCGCATTTTACTTATCAGAAACAAACATATTAAGCTGATTTGAAGCATATATGATTTCTAGAATGAAACTGAAGCAAGTAATTTGCAAGTTCTTCAGAAATTCGAAGACGAATGACAAAAAGCGTACATGAATACCTCAGAGAAAGAGTCTTTGATTTTGATTTCACCATCTTACATATGATTATACCTCAAACCAAACTATAGCAGTTGATTTCGGTTGAAAAATGAAAATTTTGCCCTCTTCTGCCGACTGTAACCAAGATCTGGGTAAATTTTAGTTCATTAACCAAGATCTATTAGCTTTCACGTTTATGTACTGTTAGCTTCAATCTCTCTGCCCTCGCAACCCATCATCACAGCGAATATCAGCAAAAAAAGAGTTTGTCTTCTCTCCTCCCTCTCTCTCTCTTTCATCACAAGGAAGATCAGAAAAAAAAAGAAAAAACAGTCTCTCTTCCATCTCTCTTTCTTCATTGGCTATGAATGTTACGATCTCATCTCGCTCTCAATAAGAAAAAACGATCTCTTCCCTTCTTTCGTGAGAGATGGTTTGTCTATAAATCATTGCACCATACTGATGTGGTCGGAAAGAAAGTGGGATAGGAAGGAATGGCGCTGCAATCGTGAAACAGAGGAAAAGAGAGATTTGATCCTCTCCTGAAACCCTAAATGATCATTATATACCTTGGTTTGGTTCACTTCAGGTTCGATTCAAACTGAACCACACAATTCTTGATTTGCTCTTGGTTTTGATGGATTTGAGTTCTAAAAAATACAACTCAGCACACTTGCCGTCCTATTTGTATTTCTAGTTTGGCACGTAAGCCGGAGATACCTGATTGAAAATTTTTTTAGCGTTAAAACACTTGATTGCAAACGTTTTCCTTTAAGACATTAAAATAAAAAATTTTCAAAAATTAAGACACTGAATTTATAATTAACCCTTTATATTTACATTAAAAAAGGACAATTCAAATTTATTCCCTTATAATTTTAGAAAATCAATAAATTTTAATTATTTTCTTGATTTTTATGAAAAAAAATATTGTTATTTAAGTGGCACAAAAGGAGCAGTATTTAGTAGCGAAAACGAAGGAAAAATTAATTTAAAAATTAAAATGTTGAACTAATGTTATTGACGAATTAGCAACCGAATGACATCCAAATTTAATGAAAGATTCAAATCCGTTGGTTATGGAGAGCCCCAAAGTTTAGTAACAAAAGAGAGAATTTTAATTTTTAACTACAAATTTAAAAAGTAACATTTAATAAATATATTATGAATTATCTACACCTAATCTATGCATTTTGTTATACACCAAACCAAACACCTAATCTATGCATTTTCTTATACACCAAACCAATTAAAAAAGAGCTGTTTATAAAAATTATTACTATTTTATTTTTTTTCCAACGCATGATTAGAAGTATCAAATTTGAGATCATAATACTATATATAATTATATTGATATGTTGCTACACATACAAGTTTCTAGTACTATTGTTGGAGTATTTCTCAGACAGTAGGATCAGTTTAGAGCTCGTGGAAGAATTGGTACCATCATGAAGCAATTATTTGAAACTAGATTGAAATCAGAAATCAGACAAGAGAACGAGAAACCTCAATTCTCTTGCAAGATTTAAGCTCTTCAATCAAAGAATCAACATCCTTATAAGATGATCCACCTTCTTCAACAGCTCTATTAGCTTTCATTCCAAGCTCTTCTGCTCTTCTTCTCATCTCTGCTGCCTCTTCACTTACATCCATTAGCCTTTTCACCGCTGTCTCCACCTTTTCTCTCCCCACTACTGCCGATGGTTTTGTGTTCCATGACACCCACTCCATGCTTCCTACTTTTACACCAATTTTCAACACATCAACTATCAGTTTCTCATTCGAAAATTGCTCTGCTGTAATTGGAAATGTTACCATTGGCACTCCGGCACTGACACCTTCCAATACTGAGTTCCATCCACAATGAGTCGTAAATCCTCCTACAGCCTTATGCTCTAGTATCAACAATTGTGGTGCCCAACCTTTTATTATTAGACCCTTTTGGGATTCTCTAATTCTATCTTCAAATCCACAGGGAAGCCAATTTTCTGGGTTTTCTTCTTCTTCCCCTGTGGATTTGAAGATTTTTCCAACCACCCAAATGAATGGGTGGTTGGAAGCTTCAAGACCATAGGCAATCTCAAGCAGTTGTTCAGGGCTTAACCGAGCTAAGCTTCCAAAACTTATGTAAAGAACCGAACTGGGTTCTTTACTATCAAGCCAGCTCAAGATACTTAGCTCATCAACGGTGGTTTTTTTGCCTCTTTCAGCTTTATCTTCTACATTTCTGTTACACAACGAAACTGGTCCTACAAGCCACGCCTTCATCCCCAATTCATTTCTGAAATATTCAACATAAGCTGGCTCCAATTCATAGAAACTATTAACTAAAACTCCAAAACTAGGCTCCATAAATTTTGGCTTATGCCCACTTTGCTGCTGTCTATGAAAGAATGGTAATTGAGATCTAGTCAATTCAATCCTATCAGGAAGACCTGGAACAATAAAAGGCTCTAAATCAGAATTTACCTTCTCATGAGGCTTATAAAGTTCCAAATTTTCATTGACGCAACGAGCAAAGCACGCACTTCCATTGAAAGTAACTCTTGGAATACTAAAACCGTCAATAGTATGACCACACCACCGATGAAACATGTCATGAACAACACAGTCCGGTCTGTATTCGAGTAAAAGATTTCGGAGAGGTTCTTGCAGCATAGAAGTATCAGTAAAAGGACCTGCAGACATATCAGTATCTGCTATGTCAACATTGTCAGGTAAAACGAGGGTCCGGATAGAAATTGGGCGACCGGAGTTCTGGTCACGGTCAATGGATTTCTGAAAAGAAAGAGCGTTCTTTGGAGTTGTGATGATGGTGGCTTTAGCACCATTAGAGGCAAAGACTCTGGCCATGTCTATCATGGGTATTTGATGGCCTCCACCAACAAATGGGAAGAAGAATATTTCAATTGCAGGAGAGTTTGAGTCCATCAATGGATGCAAAAGAAAGGAATTTTAGATCAAGAAATGGGTATTGGTAAGGAGAAAGAAAAGCTTGAGAATTCTTGCACAAGAGTACTTGAAGTTCCAAATTCAGAGTTGATGATGTAAATGAAGCTAAATAAAAAAATAAAAAAAGATACGTAAGCAAGTGTGTCAGCAATCAACAGTAGCCCTGTCTTATCTTATTCCATGAGGAATCGGATTACCGTACTTTCACGTTTGGCAATGGTTGGTGGGCTTTTGTCATATTGTAAAGAAAGATGAGCAATGGCACGTGACAACAGCTGAATGTGCGTGGCAAAAAAAAAAAAAAAAAAAGTGCGCTTACTTTCATATTCTTTTTAATTGTTTTTTTGATTAAATATAAAGTATAAAAATTTTTTCCTCCTCCTAAGATTTATTTTATATTTGTTTCGTTTTGTTTACCTGTTATTCATTTTCCAAACATTCTAAATATATTACTAGATTTTTAAATTTAGACATATAAATAATTAATTTTCTCATAATAATTTTTATGATTTTCATTAAATGAAAGATTTCTATTATCATTTCAATGAGTTAAAAGCTAAAAATTGATAAAATAACTTTTGTTGACTAAATCCTTAAAAACATATTTTATCAAACCATACAAACAAACAAAACGGACAAAATGACTATTTGCAATGAATAAAAATAAAATAAAAAAGTAAAAAAAAATATTTGTTTCAAGAACTAAAAACATACGACTAACAAACAATTTCTCAGTACCATACTGAAATTCATCTATAAGAATATGATTGCGAAACTAAGCAGTTTTAATAAGTTCCAAACAATGAAACAGCTAAATGGAAATATTCAAATCCTTAAAAATGAATATATTTTGGTCAATTCACATATCTGTATACCATTATATAGCTAAAATCGATCTTGAAAGTAAGAAAGCTGCTATGATACAGAAACCTGGCATCATACTGCTGTCTGCTGCCAAGTCAAATTGGATCCTATATTTATATAATCTCTGACAAAATTTACCAACCTATGTATAAATTCAAACCAGAACTTGCAGGAGATAATGGTGAAAAATGATGCACAGTAGATAGTCAGAGGCTCTTAGTGCAGAAGATTTGATTGATCGCTCCCCATATCGAAATAAAGAATCGCAACATCAACATGAGTTAAAATTTTATCAAGATCCAAATTCATCTCGATCTTTCACTGGCATTTTTTATTTGCAAGGCAGCTGTAACAACCTTTTCCCGTGTAATTATTCCAACCTTTGGCATTGAAAGACAAAGATCAATTAATACCACAACAAGCAAATTGGGAGTGCAATGAAATAAAGAAGATTGTGTGCGGTTCTTACCAGTTTGCCATCACCGTCTACCACTGGAAGTTGATGATATTTTGTATCAAGCAGCAACCTATGATTAAAAAGATTTGGTCAAGGCATTATTTCCATATGCAAGGAACAATGATGTAATTTAGGATTGCATTATATGCACAAAATCAGAATGCTCTCAAATATTAAATTAATGGAAGTTTGAATGCAAAATGTAGTATGGCATGCAGTTAAATTTTCCAGAAAATTAACATTTTCATAGAATCTCAGTAAAACATCATTCAAAATTTCTGATCAATCTTGAATGATGTTTTATCTCTGAAAGTCGAGAAACAATAGCTTGAACAATGACACAACATAAACATAAAAATACAATTGAAAACATAAAATAGAATCTTTGATACTGTGAATTTAAACTGAGATTTTCTTGAAACACAGACAGATAAGTTAATGTTGGAAACTATAATGATCGTAAAAACAATAGTAGTGCATAATACCTAGCAGCATCCTCTAGATGAGTGGTTTCATTAACAACAAGCGGAGAAGGTGTCATCAAATCACCTACAACTTTCCCATTGTTCTTAGTAAGTAGTTTCTGCATCTCATTGAAAGTCTGCAATATTTATCCATAATTAGAGGTCTTGCTATAAAACAATTTTACATAAAAATCATAAAAAGGGAATAGAGAAAGTGGGCAAAAATAAAAAAAACAGAGAAAGCACACATCACTTCCTAGGCTCACAGAATAGTTGCATCCAATTCGAGTACAATTCTACAGTCTATTACTCAGCAAAATTCTCTCAACGGTCACCACCACCATGGAAGAACCAAAAGAGGTTGGTGTCTCACGAGCAAGACAGTTAAGTCACGCAGGGCCTTTTCTGGTAAAGAAAAAAAAAGGAGCCTTTATTTCCACACCAAGACCATATTAAGTAAGTTCGAAGTTCGGTTGGAGAAACGGAGGAAACTCATTTTTAGAAGGGTATTGAAGCTATCAGCTCCTACGTGACAGTTTTTCAGTAGCAAACATCGAATAGAATGCAGAGAAAATTACGGAATGAAAAGGACCAACTGTAATGTTGGATACATGTTAATAGCTATTCTTACCATCTAAATCAAAGAAGCAGCCTTAGTTTTAGTAATCCTAGGTGCTAATTAAGGACTACCTCCTGGTTCCTTTCCCCAAAAAGCATACAATATGTATACCAGTGTATGTGGTTTGTAAAAATTTGGTGCTTCGTTGCATATAAATGGTGTAAACTGTAAATTTTTCATACATCAGATGTTCCATCTATCTCAATATTTTTAATATGTGACCAAGGAGCAAATACAAAAGTATATGAATATGCACGTGTGCACGCATATGAACAAGCATGTGTGCACGCATAGTCGATACGTACTTTCCAAGAACTATCAGCGTCAGGAAACAAGCTAGAGCTGCTCTGATTCTCACCTAATCCATAAAAGGGATAAATTAGTTGATGTTTGACCTCCAAATTTTCAGAACTACAACAATAAATTAATATAAAAAAATTGGGTGCAGTTGTTTATTTATAGCAAAGTATGTCAAACTAGTTCAATATCTCATAAAACATATGAAATGCAGTTAATATCTGCATTAGGTACAGAAGATAATGAGGATTAAGAATGAATACTTAACAAATGAAAGCCAGAAACTTCATCATTCCAACTAATCAATTCCTCTCAGCTATCCATTTTGACATCCATCTCGAAGTCCTTAAGGGTACATTTGATTCATAATTGGAATGGGATGCAATTTTTGGAATAAGATTATTCTACCCTCTTATGGTATACACAAAATCTAAGTTTTATGATATTTTATATCTGAATAACTTGGATTAAGATATAAATGGCACCTATTTTAAGTATAATTTTTAAGATTACCACTTTGTTTTTTTATTTACAGATAAAATTGGAATAGTATTATTAGATCTGAACATCCATTTTTATTCTTATCTGATCTGCAAAGCAAACCAAACATGTCATAAAATCTAGCCAATTTTCTTCAATTCTATTCCTAAGCCTCAAAACTTCACAAGTTTTAACATTTTATTAATCATTCATACATTTTTCAAACTGAATTCTTTAGCAAACTAAAAACTGAACATGCACATCAACTTGTTGTGTAGTCCAGCATTCTCTACTCAATTTATGAATTACCTACCAAAGCTCAAAAAGTAGAGTATTATTAAGGAGTGCCCAAAGGAAAATCAATTTTTCCTTTATTGACAAGGTCAATCATTGAGAGTTTAATTTGAGGATGAAAATTCATAAAACATCCCCTAAAACAAACTAGACAAAGAAAAACATCAAAAATGGGAACTGGAAGAGGAAGAATATAGTACCTGATATGGTGTCGAGTGCTAACAAATCATAATCTGAAACAACACCAACCTGCAACAAGTATCAACCTGAAAATTAACCACTGAAGCAATTCCACTCCATATAAATTTTAGCTGACCAAGAAAATTGCAAACAGAGGTATCAACGAAGATTTATCGATAGAAGATTTAAAATGCATTATTCATGATTAAAGATTGCTAAATAAAGAACGAAAAACAACAGATGCATCTTACTTCAAAGATGAATATGACAAAAAGCGGAACAGGGGATTTGTTGGTCTAGAACCATTTTAAAGCTGGGTAGGTCATCAATTTAATAATAATAACTTATGGAAGCATCCATATGGAGGGGGAAAAAAGAAAGGGATTGTTGTACAATGAAGCATGAAAGACAAGATTACAAAATGCTTGAAAGATTGGGATATTAATTAAGCTTCTTTTCCAAATTTAATTCAAGAACATGAAATATTCCATGAAGTAATTCCAGAATTTCAACAACCATCCAAAAGAATTTTTAGAAAATAAGGAAAATAAACAATGCACCTGAATAACTAATTAGTCCAGATAATCCACTAATTAAAACAGAATTATAGAAAAAGAATTCTTTGGATATGAATGAAATTACCAATGTCCAATCATCATCAACAACTGGAATACCAGATATTTTCTTCTCCACAATAGCTTCTAATGCTACATTTCAAATACAATGAGCCAATAAATAAAAAAAAATAAAAAAAAAGTAAACAATTTCTATAATATATACGAATCCAAGAAAAAGAAATACCTTCATCAATAGTTGTGGTAGTTTTCGCTACATACAAATCCTCCTTTCTAGTCATGAAATTACCAACCGTGTAAATCCCATTTCTCGGCTACAAAAAACAAACAAACAAATCCAAATTATCGAAACAATGGAAGAAAGAAATGTCAAGAGTCAGTTTTGTTAGTTACCTGGCCGTTATTGGTTACAGTTGAGGACGCTAAAGCGATGATGCGGTGAGATGCAGCAAATTGTCGGTAGGACAAAAAGCGACAACGTCGTTTAGTAATGGACGTCGTATAAGAGAAAGGAAGAGACGGTGATAAGCGGTGATAATTAAGGAGGCAGTGAGGCAGAGAATGCATTGTAGAAGCGGTTAAAGACATGGACGCCATGAAGCTGAAAGACATTTTTTAATTTTTTTTAAAATGGTTATTTATTAAAGAAATATCGAAAAAAACAAAAGAAAGGAAAGTTTAGAAGACGAGGGAAGCAGGAAGAGAGATTCAATAGAAAAAGATTTTTGGTCGCGGTTATTCCGTGAAAGGCGGAAATGTAGGAAGCAGAGAAACGCCTATTGGCTGTTTACTGCATTAGGACTTTTGCGCACTAATTATAGGTGGTTGAATGGACCCACACAACCACAAAAGCCCAGTTCGCCATCGACTCTTCCTTTCATTAGTAGCTTTTAGAGCTCGTTGGACGCACACGGACGGTTTCATAGCCTTCGGTTACAATTTTAACACCGCCAATTTTGATTTTAAAAGAGGTAAAATCGAAATTAAATCGATTTTAAATGATTTTTAAGATTTTTCAAATCATCAATTCTGATTTTTTTTCCGATTTTGAATCTAAATTAAATAATATATTTTAAAATTTTTTTAATAAATAAATAGTACTATTGAAAAATAATAATAATAATAAATATTACTATTTAAAAATAGTAAATCAATTGAATAAAAATTTTTAAAATTTTAAAAAATTATAATTAAAAAAAAAGTAAATTAAAAATTATTTTAAAAATACTTCCATGATTTTAAATTGATATCGTCAGTTTTAAACTGAAACCATCGATTTTAAATTTAAACTATCGATTTCAATTTCAACAAATAAAACACCAGAATTAAAACCTCAAGTCCACAATTTTGATCATAGTTTTAGAACCATAACCATTGACCACAATTTAATATCAATTTTGACCAGTTCAATTTCAGTTTGATTTCAATTTAAAATCGAACTACAGTCATCTCTAACTTTGACAACCACGTTCCTTTTTGCTTTTAGCATCTTGTCGTATTGTACCCCAAATGCACCTTTATTTTCCTAATAATTTGAATTTAAAAATTAGTTATAATTATACCTTAATTTGAAATTAAATCTATTGTATTTAATTTATGGAACTCACAGTCTCTCTCATAGTTAGCTTACTCAATCAATTAGTAAAATTAAAATACACCATTTTAATTAATATCTATCTATCTATCTAGTGTGGAGCATAGAAATATAATGAGAGAGATGGTGAGGCAAAAGCTGGCCTTTGTAGAAAAGCTCATTTGCTAAGATAGAGTAGTGGAGGATTTGCAAGGAGATAAAGAAACGGTGAACTCAAAATCGAAGAAGAGGAAGAGAAAGAATGAGAAGGTGATGAAGGTAAAGTTTATGATGATCTTGGATCTCTCTCTTCTCCTCCCCTTTATGCTGCTACATATTATCTAGAGAGATCGGGATACATGGTGGGTTTTGAGGAACAAAATTAAGTGAAAGGTAAAATGGATGCTTCTTATAATGATTTGATGAGATATGAAATGTATAATGAGAGAGATAGAGCAAAGAGAGAGAGAGAAGGGTAGATGTGTGTTTTAATCAAAACGGTGTGTTTTAATTTAACTGTTTGAATGGATTAAATTAATTATGAGAGAGAGTGTGAGTCTCATAAAGTTTGAGTTTTTTGTATGATTTGACCCTTATTTAGAGTTAAAATGCTATGTCTATTAATTATATTATTTAGTAATATAGTATTAGTAATAGCTTTAAAGGTTAGGAAACATTTCATCAAACGTTAAACCACTAATAATTACTATAACAGTTAATATTAATGTCACGACCCGTTTCCATGAGCCGGACCGGCACTAGGACCTGGGTAAGCTTAAGACCCCCGAGGCCCGTAGTAAGTCTAATCTCAGATTTCAACACCATAATTACATGAAAATATTCTACAAGTTGGCCCATTATATTTTTAATGACTCAAACTATCACAGGGCCTTATCTTATTCAACTCAACCATTCCCATAAAGTCTTACATACACTTAACATTATTATTATTACAATCATACATCTTAACATAACTGCGGATTTTCTACTACTGTATTACTACAAAGAATTCTAAATAATTCTATCTTATACCTTACATATTTCTTTAAATAACTTCAAAAGAAAGAAAACTAAAGCTCCAATTATATATAACTGATTCACCAATTCCTGAAACAACATAAAGGATAAGGGGGGAAAGGGGTGAGTATAAAACTCAGTGAATAATAACATATAATACCAAACCCACACATTCACACAAATGATACTTAAGGCATTCTAAATGGACATTCTCCATT
>CANUEX010032563.1:0-11173 GCA_948099535.1 Jatropha multifida | reverse complement strand
CCCAAACCTCAACTCCAATTTTACTCAAATCATCAGCAAGCACTTCTAAAAATTTAAGATCAAATCAATCTCATTATACCATTGTCCACTCAAGGTAAATAAATATGTCATTATTCATACACCAAACAAATAATCAAATGATAATATTAAATCGGCCACCGATTTCATTAAAAATTTATTCAAATACTTACAACTTCAATATTATTCACAAGAGTTTATACATGCCATGATTTACATTAATATACATGTCCTACCCAAAATGCTATATCTACTCTGATGCCCCTTTTTGGTCCCGACAGGTGCCCTCCGCTCCTTACCTGTGCGTGATAGAAATCAATGCGCTGAGTGGAAGACTCAGTGGTGCTAAATAATTATAAATTAAAATATCCAAAGAATACCAAATAAATAATCTCAAACGATATGCTTTTTAAACACCGAAATCATATTAATTAAATCCAAATATTTGAAATATCACAAGAAATTCAAACTTAAAAATTTATGCCAACTCAAAATAAATAAGAAAATATTGTAAATGTCAATATGTTTTCTGGTTTCAATATAATAAATTAAAATCCCCATTTTCATTTTATCTAAAGCTCATACCGATGCTGAAAGAATGTAAGTAGAATCGATCGTGGCCTGTGAAAGCGCCACCCACCAATCACATAATCGTGGTCTGTGAAAGCGCCACCCACCAACCACATAATCGTGGTCTGTGAAAGCGCCACCCACCAACCACATAATCGTGGCCTATGAATGCGCCAGCCACCAATTACATAATCGTGGCTTGAGGCCATCGTGGTCTGTGCAAGCACCACAATAATAAGTGCGTCTGCCTATTTATAAGGGCTGATAACCCTAGCATATGATCATAGCTCCACCAATAATACGGGCTCATAACCCGAGCATGCTCATATATCACAATGCATCTCATCATACTACATGTCAATCACATATGGTAGAGCTTAGAATAATTATATTCTTCCAAAATTGATCTCATTTCTCATCCACCATTTCTTATTTAAAACGTTACAAAACCAACATCTATTATTTATTTACAACTTTAAACATCCATTAAAATCAATTCATGTTTCAAATGAAAACCTTTCTTTCATAAAGCCTTCATTAAAGATACTAAATATCAACTTAAAATCACTCCTTTAAAACATTAAATCCACTTCTTGCATACTTGACCATAAACTCAATTTACCATTTCCAAAACCTTCTTTAAGTCATGAAAAATACTTAAACATTAGAATTTAAATTCAAGCTTTAAACCATCACCAAATCACTTGCTAGTAAGCTTATTTAAATTAAAATCAAACCTCAAAAACACAAAGGGCATGATGTCCTTCACCAGCAATGGTTCGGCCAACATGGAAAAAAATGAGGAGAAAAGGATTTCTTTCCAAATTAAATTCATAAATCATAAGAAAACACATTACACAACTCATTCAAACTCAATTTAAGTATAAAAATCAAAGGACACCAAATTTCCTTCATCAATGGTGGCTCGACCACTCTTGGTTAATGAGGAAGGAGGTACTTTCCTTCCCTTTTAACCACTCTACCATGCTTTCTAATCAAGAAAAATCACACTAAAATAATCAAAATCTCATTCCCCAACACAATTCATACACATTCTCAAAAATTCATTAAAAACCTAAAAATTGGAAACTTGAGAATTTAAAAGGGAAATGAGTTAATAGTGCACTAACCTTAAAAATGGAGCTTGAACAAGCTCAAAATCTCTACTCTTAAGCCTTCTCCTTACCTTTGTTAGAGGGTTCTCCAACCTCTTCAAAGTAGGAGAATTAAACCCAAAATTAATCATAAGAAAATGAAAGAGCATGATTTAATGCGTAGATTCCATGGCTAATCTTAGAATTATACTTAATAAATCACAAAACCCAAAAGTTACAACTTACCTCCTTTAATGGCAACTTCTAATCCAAGCTTAGGAACTCCAAATTTCTAGCTTCAATTACTTATTTCTTAAGGGTTAATCACTTTTCTTTGATTTAATTAGGTTATTTGGTGGTGATTAGAGGTAGGAAAATGAAAGAAAATGGAGAAGAAGAAGAGCTTGAAGTTGGCGTGAAAGATGGAGGTGGAAGGAGAGAGAAGGTGTTGATGGATTAAGTAGCAAAGTCAAACTTTGCTTCCTCTCTTTATGCTTAATCAATGGCTAAGATCAAGTCTTAGGTAATCTCATCCAACGGCTCTAAATATTTCTCAAATAATTTATTTCCAAATATTATTTAACTCCACAATTTAATTAAATTAACTCCTCAAAAATAATTCACCATTTATTCCTCAATATACGACAATAAAAATAATATTCCCTAGCTGCCGCAATTCTTTGAAAATATTCATGAAATATTCTCTACTCATCTAAATCATGCAAACATGCTCCAAAAATATTAATTATAATATTAGACACATGTGGTAATTTTTTCGAACCGAAAAAATACCAAGTCCTGGACTGATGGTACTATTCACAAACCGGTAAGCACTATTACCGACACCGAAAAAGACTCTGAAAAATAGACCGTTACACAGTCATAACTTCCTTTTATCCCTAATGTAGAGTTTGACAGGTTTGCAAACCCAAATTAGGCTCAGTAGCTTTAGAGTAATATATACCTTTTTGCTTAGCTCTCCTTTTTTTTTTCTAGGATAAGAATCATGTTCTTATAATAGCAAGGAATCAAATATGGCATGTGCCATTAAAAATATTAAAATCATTCATTCATTATTTGCAATTAAACATTAGATGCTTTTACGCACAAAATATAGTGCAATAGTATCAAGGCCTAGAAGAGTCTCCTTTTTCACTTTCTTCTGGGACCCTTTTACTTATATGAATAAGTAAGCACCTCAATACTCATTTAGACATTTAATTAAATGCTTAGTGTGCATTACCCAAATGCTAGATTACACTAAATAATGAATACCTCCTAAGCTCCTTAAACTTCCATAACCATACAATTATGGTAATCTCAATTTAAATACAATTCTTTCCAAACCAACACTTAATATCATCATTAGAATACTTAATTAACTAATTAAGCTCATTAATTCAAAATGAAATTATCATTTCCATGATCATCTCAAGTTGGCCAAACTTTCCTCCTTTGACTTAGGTATGATTTTTCCCATTTCAATCTAATTGAAGCTCAATTCATATGTTATTCATTCAATAGCAACTAATTAACAACTTAAATCATGTTTACATCACTTATTAATAACAAAATCAATCTCCCCTTCAAATTCTCTTCTTTTAAACCCTAAACTAAACTTCTCTAAATCATAAAATAACATAAACTAGATAAAGATTAAGTTACCTTAGATGATTTCCAACAAAAACCCTTTGAAAATCAAGTTGAATCCTTAGCACCTTAAGTTTTCTTCTTCTTCTCCTTCTTCTCTCCTTATGCGTTGGTCTCCCTCCTCTCGTTTCTTTTTCTTTTTTGCTTTGATCAATAACTCTTTCTCATATTGTTTTATAGCTTAGTTAGTCATGTGCAAGTCATATGACTTCTACTTCTCCTTTTAACTCCTTTAAGTTCTGCTTTTTTATCCACATTTATAATCGTAACTTTTCCTGTATGTTAATCAAATTCATAATCCTCCATTAACACATAATTAATCTTGTTAGGCCTTAACTAAACATTTTAGATAATTTAACACCAAGTCAGTAAGTACTTAATTAAAACACTAATTGAAGTGTTTCATGTGCTAGCTTCTCATCACTATAACTAGAGCATGTTTAACTTCTTCTAATTAGTCTCTATAATCATTTTCTACCTTAATCAACTTATAATCTTATGATTAACAATTTCTTACTAACATATAAAGGTAGTAACTAAATCATCAAAATAGATATAATTCTCCATAACAATCCCACTATTCTCAGTTGATTTAACTCATTCATAAACACCATATATAGGTGTACTGAGAGGCTTTAAAGAACATATATGTGCCCTTTGTGTCCAAGACAGAGTGCCAAGCACCTTTGTCTAAGACTAACTTAGCTTTCTTTTGTTATTGGCCCGCATTAGTCGATAGAGCTTGATTATGGCCACTACTGAGTCTATTTGATATGTGGATGGATTTGCATATGCAAATGCCTATTTTTTGGGGGGGGGGGGGGAGTTTGGTGCAAGTTCTGATCATGCTTTTTAGAGAATGTTGGATTTCAAAGTATGGAGACAATGAGAGAAGCCATTGATCAAGAATGGCTCAGGGAATTGAGGGTAGACGCAGGGTGACATTAGAGACAATTCTCAACCTTATCTTGTTTAAGGACTTAGATGACTTAGCAGACTCTAGAAACATGCAACTAAGGTGATACAAACAAGTTTCCTAGACCTATAGTGTATTTTGACTCATCAGGTTAGATTTTGACTTTTGAGTTTTGACCCATGTTTGACTTTAGATCTTGATTGAAAGTGGATGGTTCAGCCCACATCTCTATAGGGTTTATACATATATTTTGACATATGGTATATAGGGACAAACACTCAACACTTGGTAATGACTGGAGGTAGATGACAAATACCTAGATGGCAAGGCTTTCACGACTTTCTTTTTCATTACTCATACTATTTTAGAGACATGTATGAGAGACATCATTTTGACACATTTTATGAAAGGACACTCAATTTAGCCTTTATGAGATTGCTGCTTTACGCCTTAATTTTTGCCTAAGCCGCCCTTTTGGGTTTTTGACTTAGCAAACTAGCCTAATTTTTTCCTATGCCTTCTTTTTAGGTTTTTAACTTAGCGAGCTTTTAGAGTGAAAATATGAAATTTTCATAAAAATGGGCAAAATGTACTTTTATTATTATTGTGACCACACCCACAGGTTGGGCTACCTACGTATCTCGTACTTTAGTGAACATATTTTTGAGAGTCAGGTCACCGTAGTTTGGCCTAACGGTGATATATGGGGGCAATATTTCTGGTGCTAATGCCTAAATGCATTCACATAAAGTGCCACTTTGGCTGATCCAAATCACGAGGGTTTGTAAATTTATTATCATCTATATATGACAAGACGACAATGCTTTTGAAAAGAATCTTCTTTAGGATGTGGAGGGGTTGCCCGGTTTGGCCTGATTTTACCTCGGGTACCATTTACAAGAATTCTAATCTTCTTGAGTACAGGATACCCTTCTCATAGTCTTGGATCATCTCATTAAAGTACTAAGTTATTCTTCATTTGATAACCCTAATTCGGATTGAGGGCTCCAAGTCTTTTGTTTAACTGGTCATAATGCCTTTGAGCCTATTCTGAACCAGATCTAAGCACCTAAAATTCCCGAATTGAATTGAGGGTAATGCTTGAATTATGCCCTCGAATCTTGATTCAAGCATTGCTTCCCACTACCCAAAAGCCTCAAACATCGACCTGAGCACCTCAAAATTACTAAAATCCTTAAACCAAATCTAAGCACCCAAAATTCCTAAACTGGGGGCAATGCCTGCATCATGCTCTCAAATCTTGATTCTAGCATTGCTTCCCACTTTCTAACAGCATCCAACACCGACCTAAGCACCTTAAAATTTTGGAAAGCCTTAGACCAAATCTAAGCACCCAAAATTCCCAAACTGGGGACAATACTTGAATCATGCCCTCAAATCTTGATTCAAGCATTGCTTTGCACTTCCTAAAAGCCTCAAATGTTGACCTGAGTGCCTTAAATTACTAAAAGCCTTAAACTATATCTAAGCACCCGAAATTACCAAACTATGGGCAATGCCTGAATCTGCCCTTAAATCTTGATTTAAGTATTGCTTCCCACTCACAAAAGCCTCAAAAACTAATGTGAGCACCCTTATTATCATCCCAACCATTTACTCATGAGCCTCAAACATTGACCTAGGCTACCTAAATACCAAAAGCCTTAAACACTGACCTAGGCGACCCAAACACCATGAGCCTCAAAAATAGACCTAAGTTACAAAACCATGATGATGCATACTTTTAAAGCCTGGCTTACAGTTGTATACTGATACCTCCTTTTATTTGCTTCTTTCAAAGAATGACAATAATGGCTGCTACACCTACTGATCTAAGGGCTATAATGGAAGAAATGCTCTAAGATCAAGAAACTCGTTTCTACAACATGTTGACAGAATAGAAAAACTCCCTCAATAACGCTATTGCTACTTATAGGGAAACCATATTTAGGGAAGTTAGGACTTTGATTAACACTAGCCAGAATGGAAAAATCCCTTTGAACCAGACTAGAAGGTAAATTATCAATCTGTTACTCCACCCAATGTGGTGACCAGATTGCCAGAGGGTCTGTTCTCAAAGTTGGAGCCACATCCAATACTACTGCCACCCCAAACTAGATAGGGGATGACTCAGCCTCTTTCGAGGGGAAAAAGATAATCGAGAAAAATGTGAGAACATTGATTTTTTTTTCCACACTTCTATTTGAAGGGGGAAATGGAATATGAACGGGTTTGGTTTATTTTATTCAATGAAATTGGTTTTCATTATTAAACCCATTTATTAATTCTCAAAAAGGTACCTTTACTTTGGTAAAAGTTTAATTAGAAAAATGGAGTTGCCACCCTTATTAAGGAAACTTCTCAAATTAGTAAATCGACTAATCTAATTTTGTTAATCAGAGATGATGTTGGGAGATGGGTAGGAAATGGAAAAGTGTTGAGCACCTATTTCACCTGGTTAAACCGACCTCTTATTTATCCATTAGTTCAAAATTAATTAATAATGAGATTAACCAGAATTTGAGATGTAAAACATTTTAATGAAATTTGGTAAAACATGTCATTCAAGAAATTTTTGCAACCATAAGACATAACATAAACATACATGAAGAATGAGGGAAGGAGAAAAGATTACAAACCATCTCTTAATTAATACATTCTACCCTTAACCCTCCAAATTTCCCAAATCCACTATCTATTACATTAAGCAACAATAGGAATCCCATTAATGATCATTTACATTTTTCAAAAAGAATAAAACATAAACCCATTCCACACATGATCAAACACAATAAAAACATATATTCACTGGAGTATGAATCAAGCGAAACACCCAGATTCAATGAATCATTCAACATATGTGAAAATGATGAACATAAGCATTATAAAGGAGATAAATGAAGGGTTAAAGCAATAATAATAATAAAAATCAAAGTAAATGGCCAGAAATTAAGGGTCAAAAATCGTAAAGTGCTTGTAAATTAAAAGATAGAATTGTAAAGATTTGACAAGATTTAAGCTCATGACCTTGATGTTCATCTTTAAGGATGAACAAATCTATCAATCATTACTCTCAATCTTGTTTTTATTAGTTTATTTTATCCACATATAACATAAAATGCATCACGAACCATTTAAGGTTGGAGCTTGGCCACTGCCTCTTCGAATCGAGACATTTATTAGGTTTTTACACATTCAAAGCCTCTGAACTAAATGGCCGTGCGCCACAAAGGATAATGGCATGCGCCCTATACTCATGGTGCACACCACACATAGTGGCGGAGGTCCTTTCCCCAATTAGGAAGGCGTTCTGAGTTTATTTGGATAAAATAGGACTTTTTGGACTCTTATGGCATGAGCCATAGAGATGTGACACACGCCATAGAGATGTGCCTCACGCCACAAAGGAATAGAGCCTCTGTTTTGGTTTTTCCTAGGTTTCCCTCACAACCAGCCCCAAGAAAGGTGTTTTTAACACCAAAAGAAGAAGAAAAAGAAGAAATAAATGAGAATGGGTTCTCAGAAACTACCTTTGGTGATTTCCTTTAAGATTTTCTTAAAAAATAGATAAAAGGAAACCTAAAGCTAGATTCTTGATCCAAAAGTCCGTGAATGAAGATTAAAGATGTGTTTTTGGGATTTCTAGTTCTTACTTAAGGGTCTTTTATGATTGAGAAATAATAACTCACAACTTAGATTAAAGATAAATGCAAGTTTTCCTTGATTCTTGAGTTGAGTTTTGGAAATTCAAGAGTTTCCTGTAAGTGTCCAAAAAATCCTCTCCGCCTTCACTAGCTTTGCATTGGCAATGTTGCCCCAAGTAAGGGCATCAACTAAAGGAGTCCAAAGATTCCCCACAGCGACAAGGATCTCCCGAGCCCACTCAAAGGTCAGTTAAAAAAAGGTAGAAAAATCACTAACAAACACCACGGCTCAACATGAAATGAAAAGTCAAAAGAAAAATGAAAGGAGACTCATCTGCACATCAGTAGGATTCTTTGACCACTCCTCAAGAAGGATACTCGATAAATCCTAATGGTCCTCCCTAAACTAAAGTAAAGCACCCTTATTTGAAGCTCTAGTCGAAGATGAGAGGGAAGTCAACTGAATGAGGAAGCTCTAAAGGGACAAATGTGGCCCAAAGATGAGGTCCCTGCCGTTGTAAAAGTCCTCGATGAAGCAAGGGGATGACTAGTAGGATCGAATCTGGCTCTTATGGCCTCTGCCACATTGAACATCGCCTCCGGGTCTATCTCAAAATCAAACTCCTCCTTTGAATCAACCTCGCCACTCTTCCCATGAGGAGTCATCCTGGTCTTGGTACCCGTGACCTATCTAGGGAGGCTCCACCCTAGTGGACAGAGTAAAGGTCACCCAGTCAGCGCAGGTCTCCCTTAGGAAGAGAAAAGTGTCAATCGGCTCTCTCCTCGCCTTCTGGAACTAGTTAACTATGCCGATACCATCCAACATATCCACTAGAGGGTTAGCCGATATCTGGTATAGGCCCATCAAATGGAGATAGACCCTCTCACTAAGGAAGTAGCATAGGATCGTCCCGCATCTCAAAAGAACTCAATAGTTAGACATCTCCCAAGAGCACATCAGGTTTCCCTACGAGGGGGTATCCAGGAAGTGCTGAAAAACACGGAGCCTTGGTGGAATGCGTGACATATGAATGAATCGGATCATATATCAAAAAGGGAAAAACTAATCATTCGAGGCACCTTTTGGCGGAATGGCTTGGAGAGTTAGAAGAATTCCAGGATTAAGCGTGCTTGCTTAGTGAAAATCCTATGATGGGTGACATCCTAGTAAGTTACCATTTCACCTGCAGGACAAAACCCTGTGGGTCTTCCCAATCTAGTATAGGATGGAGCTGGCTTGATTCAAAGTGGACAATTTCTCTGGTAGTTAGAGTCAGGGCGTGACAGTTTGGTATCAAAACTGGAACCCCCCACAACAGATGTATGGTTCGAGGATGAACCATGCGAAAGCTAGCGGGCCTGTGACTTCTGGACCTGGCAAAGCAGTCCCAAGAGAGTGAGCAGAGTAGAGCTCTTGGCTAGCTTCTATGATGGCAGGCTAGCTATGTTAGTGGAATGCGGGACACATGAATGAATCAGATCATATATCGAAAAGGGGGAAACTAATCATTAGAGGCACCTTTTGGTGGAATGGCTTGGAGAGTTGGAAGAACTCTAAAGTTAAGCGTTCTCGCTTAGTTAAAATCCTAGGATGGGTGACCTCTTAGGAAGTTTCCATTTCACTTGCCGGACAAAACCGTGCGGGTCTTGCTGATCTAGTATGGGATGCACCTAGCTTGATCCGAAACAGACAATTTCTTTGGTGGTTAGAGTCAGGGCGTGACAATTTGGTATTAAAGCCAAACCCCTCCAGTAGATGTATGGTTCGAGGATGAACCACGCAGAAGCTGGTGGGCTTAGCAAAAATCTTAGGATGGGTGACCTCCTAGGAAGTTTCCATTTCACCTATCAGACAAAACTGTGCGGGTCTTGCTTATCTAGTATGGGATGGACCTAGCTTGATCCAAAATGGATAATTTCTTTGGTGGTTAGAGTCAGGGCGTGATAGTTTTGTATTAGAGCCGGACCCACTCTAGTAGATATATGGTTCGAGGATGAACCACGCAGAAGTTGGTGGGCCGATGACATCCCAACCCAGCAAAGTGATCCTAAGAGGGTGGGTATAGCAGAGCTCCTGGCTAGCTTCTAGGATGGCAGACTAGCTAGGGTAGTTGAATGCTGGACACAGGAATGAATCGAATCACATATCCAAAATGAGGAAACTAATCATTAGAGGCACCTTTTGCTAGAATTACTTAGAGAGTTGGAAGAACTCTAGGGTTACATGTGCTCACTTAATGAAAATCCTAGGATGGGTGACATCCTGGAAAATTTCCATTTCACATGCAGGCCAAATTCGTGGGGGTCTTATCGATTTCGTATAGGATGGAGCTAGCTTGATCCAAAACGGACAATTCCCTTGGTGGTTGGAGTCAGTCCGTGACATGAAACATGTTATTCTGCACAAAAATAGAGTCGAGAAAAGTTACCTACTAGCCTGCAACCAGCGGTGTTGCCCCTATTTAGGCGGTGATTCAGGATGAGTCACTAACTAGGCATGAATGCTGAGTCGCAATCGTTGAGTTGGAAATTCCAATCTAGGGCCAACAAGCCCAAAAACCTTATACCCCGGATTAATGAACCTTGTAGGCTTCACTTTTATTTCTTGGCTAGCTGTGTAGTCGGTGCCTATGAGGTCTTTGTTCATGGCTCACTATTTAAGAGAAACTCCTAACCTCTGAGACTTATATGACTCCCATGGTTGAGGTAGTTCGGCCAATATGTAACAGCCTAATTTTTCAGTGTCATGAATAGTGATTTACTAGTTTGTGAATAGTACCATCAGTCTGGGACTTAATATTATTTCGGTTTGAAAAAATTACTATATGTGTCTAGTATGTTATTTAATATTTATGGAGCATGTTTGCATGATTTAGGTGATAGAGAATATTTTATGAATATTTTTGGAGAATTGCGGCAACTAATGAATATTATTTTTATTGTGGTATGTTAAGGAATAAATGGTGAATTATTTTTTAGAAGTTAATTTAATTAATTTGTGGAGTTAAATAATATTTAGAAATGAATTATTTGAGGAATATTTAGAGCCATTGGATGAGATTACCTAAGACTTGATCTTAGCCATTGATTTAGCATAAATGAGAAGCAAAGTTTAACTTTGCCACTTAAATCACCAACACTTTCTCTCTCCTCCCTTCTTCTTCCTCCACGCCATCTTCTTCTTCCTTCTTCCTCCATTTTCTTTCATCTTCCTACCTCCAAATACCACTAAACCACCTAATTAAATCATAGGATTTTGATTAAACCTTGAGAATTAAGTA
>CANUEX010032530.1:0-10545 GCA_948099535.1 Jatropha multifida | reverse complement strand
GTAATTTTTTCAGACCAAAATAATACAAAGTTCCGGACCGATGTTACTATTCACAGACCAATAAACTACTTTTCACCAGTGATTTATTACCTACTTAATCATGAATAATTTATATCTTAACTTAAATTAATTAAGAATAATCACATAAAGTCTAATTAACTCCATGAATAATAATTATGGTCAATATCATTTTCGGGTCCAAATAAAATATTATTTGTCTCTCGGCTGATACCATTCTTGACTCGAACCAAATAATACCATTTTAAGATCCAAAATTTTGGGGCATTACATTGCTAATTTCTATTGCCAATCCATTGGTAAGCCTTATCTAATACTGCCGCCAAAATTTCCTACGACATTTAGCAAGGGATAACACTTCCCTTGCTAATATCCATTGCTACTTCCTTGGTAAGCTTGGCTAATATTGGTACCAAAATTTTCCATGACTATTAGCAACAGATACATCTGTTGCTAACATGTCTTGCTAATTCGTGGCTAAGCCCTGGCTATTTCAGGCGCTAAGATTTCCCGCCCAATTTAGCAAGGGATTAGATTCCCTTGCTAATCTATTGCCATGCTATTACAAAGCGCTAAAAATTGAACTGACTTCATATCCCTTTCTAATCCGTGGCGAATCTGTGGCGAATTAACAACAGATAAAGTCCGTTGCTAAATATCCATTACTAAAATGTGTTTTTCTTGTAGTATATTCATTTTGGGTAGTTTAGATTATATCATTTAAGTATTTGATAATTATGACATGTATAAATTAAGATTATTTGGAGTATGTAATTATTTGGGACTTATGTATGAGAATTTATATTAGAAGCTTTTATGAGGTTTATTAATTTTCGAGCTAGGTATCTTTAAGTTGTATAATTGGAATTTAAGTTATTTATGCATAAATGGATTGTGGAATTTTTATATTTAAGAGTAGTTATAATAATATATGATCATGAGATGATTATGACGATGAATTAAGTTATGCAGTATAGTTTAACTTAAGATTGATTATATTGGAGTTGGTGGGTTGTTTGGTTTTGGTAGTGTTTTCTCATTTCACAGGTTTTTAATTAAGTCCAATATTTAGGGAAAATTCTTGCAGTTTTTTTGCAGGATTTTTCCCAAATCATTTTCTAAGTAAACTATAGACTTGCTAGACTTGTAAGACTTAAAACAAAATAAACTTTCCCATGTTTTTATTGATACGGTTTAAATCTGTATCTTAGATGGCTGTGGCACTGAATGTGGTGGTCGCCTCGTATTCCTCTGAGATGGAGCTATGGGCGTTACATTTTGTGGTATTAGAGCTGAAGTTTAGGGGGTTTTAGATTTATGTCTGATTTATACAATATAAGTGGTTAAGTGAAGGTACATGCCATATAAGTTTTATTAATCATATGACTCTGAAGCGGATCTTTTATGAATTTTTATTTTTGATAAAATATGCACAAACATTTTGGGGTTATGATAATGATATGACCTACTATTGGAGAACAATGTCATGGTTGGTAAAATACAAAAAGATTGTCATTGATGATTATCAAATGTATCCTTTTGGATAATTTGGAATAGTTGCTCTTCGGAGAAATTTTTGAGAGCTAAGAATAGAACTGTACTGTGAAATTTGGAGAGGTGATGATTTTTCTGAGGCATTACGAGGATTTATTTTCTTCTCTCTTTGGAGTTGGCATGATTTTCATACACTTTGAGTATGTTTGAGATTTGATTTAAATTATGAATTTTGATTTTGAAATCAATTTGCATCTATGATATAGATAGCTGAATGTGTTAAAGAAAAGTTTATTTGGCCTAATTTTTTAAGAAGTATATATTTTCACCCTGCTATGGAATGATTTGATTTGCATTATGAAGATTTTTCCTTCCTTAATGCTTGGATATAAAAAATTTTGTTTTCAAGTATGATTTTACAAAGATTTTGGAAGATGAAACAATTATTAAGTAATGAAAATGAATTTACTTTTGTAGATTTATATGATTATAAAAGTGTATTGACTTACGAGTTCATTATAAATAAAGAGGCATTTGTATGAAATCTAATTATGCTAAGTGATGAATGAACTCATATGATGTGTATACATGAAGCATAGGCATATGTACATATGTACATAGTGAAGGATACGTTCGGAATAAGTTTCTTGAATTATCAAGTGAATAAATTATATGATTCAAACTTGAGGATATTGGGATTTATATAATTGGAGTGTAATCCTTATATATGAATTTTGATGACATTTGCATGAATTTTTTTGGTTAGATGATTGTTATAATTTTAAGGATAACTATTTTTAGTGAATTAAAAAAGAGTATTTAGCATATTTGCACTAATGTAAATTTTGAGGCTTAGATGATACATATTACGATGTAGCTCATTTGGGATGTAAAAATGATTACTCTTCATAAAGAATAATAATAATAATAATAATATTTTGTGGAGTAAAATATATATTTTTTTTAATTTTTTATAAGTCATTTACGAGATACATAGATATTGTGGATGAAATGAATTGTCATGATTATAAAAAAAGTAAATTTTTGCTTTTAGTGAGAATTAAAGTATTTTAACCTTTATGTGCCAAATATTGGAGTGTATATAGTTGTGGCACCTTGTGGTTTAATATGGGATCAATAGGAATTGAATTCCATGATATTTGTCTTTTAATATTTAAAGAACCTATTGAAGTCTAGATGCTCTATAAGTTATAAGTAGGGATCTTGGTATAATGAAAGTATAGACGCTCAATTTTTATCTTAAAAAGTAGACTCGATGATGATAACCTCATTTGCTAAAAAAGAGGTTGAAGCATCCAATGAACCTGACACCGAATCGATAGTTTGAGTTTAGAAAAGCAACCCTTAAATCCACTGCTTCACATTTATATCATAATGGGGTCCATAGGTGCATCTTGAGTTTGCCTGGGACGCGCCTCAGCGCCCTACAACACTCTGTGCATCACCCGAATCCTTTTTATAAAAATCAGGTCGGTTTGCTGGGGGGACCCATAGTGGCCCTCATGGGGGCCATGTGTGGGGCCCACTAGTGACCCTTAAGGGGCCCATCAGTGATGATGATGTTTCTCGTGATAGAGTGAGTTTGTTACATCCGATTGATTTGATTCTTAAACTAAATTTCCTAGTTTAAGAAACCAGACCTATTAAGTTGTTTTCACTTTTTCAGGATTCGTACCAACAAGGCTCGAAAACAAGTCCCGAATTCGCTTGGGATAAATTTTCAAGTTTTGAATGGATGTATGTACCATTTGGACTAATATTGTGAAAAATAAAAAATTGGCTCATTTGTGGGGCCCATTTGCGGGACCCATCAGTGGGGCCCACATGCCACATTGGTAGTGAATATTGCCAGAATTCTTCATTTACCTATAAATTGAGGTTTAAGGTTAGAGATTGGGTGTTGTTTTTTTTTTTATCAAAAACCTTCGAGAGGAAAACAACCAAACAACAACAAAGGCAAGATAAAAAACATAAAATCAAACAAAAAACATAACAAAAACACAATTTTCTACCAAAAATCCAAGAAAGTTTTGTCAATTTGTGAGTGAGAGAGTGTTTCCAGTAAAGTCAGTGAGTTCTAGGATCACTAAACATTTCCAAAAACACGAAATCAACAACTTCTTGGATCATCAACAAAGAATTGAAGTTCATAGGGTGTTCTTTATTGTTTTCAAGCAAATTAAGAATTTTTCTTCAAAACAAGGTAAACTGAGAGTCTAAACTTCATCTCTTTTGTATTTCTATTTCATTTTAGTATTAAATCATTTAAAATTGAGTCATTCATGAGAGGAACTGCAAAAACTTAATTTTGCAGAAATCTACAGCTTTCTAGACTGATTTGGCGCTAGCTACTTGCAACTGGTGTCGGTCTCTTGCAACTAGCGCACGCCACTTAGCAAGTGGCTGACTCCAATTGCGACTTGCTTGCGCCATTTGAGCCTAGAAACCTTCATATTTCTTGTTTTCTTGTATTTTCTGGTTTTCTGATGGTCATGAACTCCGATTACCTTGAATCCAGATGAGTACATTGATAATTATAACATTGTTTCTTGCAATGATTTGTGAATTTTATTCATCTTTCTGAGATGAATATTGTGATGAAGAACTTGAAACATTATTAAAATTATTAAATCTGTTAACATTCTAACTCCACTAACATTTATTTAATGCACATTCAATTCTTGTTATATATTATATATTAGTATGATTATGTGTTGTTGATTCAATATTCTGCTATTTTTCATGCTTTCAACTTTATTTTATTTTCTGTTCTTTTTTTATATTTAAATGCTCATTTCTTGCAATTTCATTATTTATCGGACTAATATTCTGGTTTTTGTTGATTATTTCATTAATATTCACATTCATCATGTTGTTTGAATGTGTTATAATTTCTGAGTTTGTGTGTTTAATTTTCTGAGTTTAATGTAATTTACTTATGTAATTTGTGATTTATTATTTTTAGGGGTTTGTAATATTATTGATGTAATTTGTAGAGAATTTATGAGAGTTTTCATGTAAATTGGTTTGTAATGGTGTTAATATTAGATTTTATGGATTTGTATTAATTAATGGGAAATGAGAATATGTAATGAGATAAATGGGTAGAATGTATTTTAGAAAGGTTGTAATTGTTCTCCTCCCTCTTTCTTTATGATTGCTTATTTTTTTATGTTGGATGAATTTTTAGATTATGATAACATGCTTGGATGATATTGTTTTCAAAAAATTGCATAAAATATTTTACATTTCAATTAAAATTAATACCATAATTAATAAATAATGAATAGTCGGACAACTAGGAGGCCAGTTTAAGCCGAGGCGTAATGGATGCCTGACACCTTACCATCTCCGTACCCAACTCTCGGACTCACTCTGATTAAAATCAAATTAATTGGTTCCAAAGAATTAATTAATCCAAGAATTTTTCCCTAGTTTTAGAGTGGTGACTCCAAATATTTTTAAAACCTTATCAAAATAAGGAAACCACAATGCCTTCATTAAAGATACTAAATATCAACTTAAAATCACTCTTTTAGAACATTAAATCCATTACTTAAAAACACTTAACCATAAAAACCAATTTACCATTTCAAATCTTCTTAAAGTCACGAAAAATACTTAAACATTAAAATTCAATTTGAAGCTTTAAACCACCACCAAATTACTTATTAATAAACTCATTTAAATTAAAATCAAGCTTGAAAATCAAAGAAATCAAGATGTCCTTCATCTTAACATGATTCGATCATTCCTAGAAATCAAAGGGGGAAAAGGTTTCTTTCCAAATTCTTTTCATAACTCATAAGAAAACACATTTTAAAACTCATTCAAGTTCAAATTTAGCATCAAAATCAAAGGGCACAAGGTGCCCTTCACCATGAGTGGTTCGGCCACTCTTAGTTGGAGGGGAAAGGGATGATTCCCTTCCCTTCCAAGCATTCTACCATGCTTAAAACTCATGGGAAAACACATTAAAGCAACTAAAGTGTCATCCCCAACGCAATTCACACACATTCACAAAAAGTTATCAAAAACCTAGAAATGGAAAACTTGAGAAATTGAAAGGGGAAATGAAATAGTAGAGTATTAACCTGTTGAATGAGCTTGAATAAGCTTAGAGAACACTAATCCTTAGCCTTCTCTTTGCCTTTGGTGGAGGGTTCACCAATCTCTTCAAAGTAGAAAAAATGCTCATTAAAATAAAAAATTAATACTAGAAAAGAAAGGAGCATGGCTTAATGCATTAATTTCATGGCTAATCCTAGAGTTCTACCTAATAAATCACAAAACCCAAAAGTTACAACTCACCTCCTTCAATGGCAACTTCAAATCCAAAGCTTAGGAACTCCAAATTCTAGCTTCTATTACTTGTTCCTTAAGAGTTAATTACTTTTCTATGATTTAATTAGGTGGTTTAATGGAGATTTGTGGCAGAAAAATGAAAGAAATGGAGGAAGAAGAAGAGAAGAAGAAATGGCGTGGAGAGTGAGGAGGAAGAAGAAAGAGAATGTGTAGATTACTTAAGTAACAAAGTCAATCTTTGCTTCCTCTTTTCATGCTAAATCAATGGCCAAGATCAAGTCTTAGGTAATCTCATCCAATGGCTCTAAATATTCTTCAAATAATTCATTTCTAAATATTATTTAACTCCACAAATTAATTAAAATTAACTTCTCAAAAATAATTCACCATTTATTCCTTAATATACCACAATAAAAATAATATTCATTAGTTGCCGCAATTCTCCAAAAATATTCATAAAATATTCTCTACCCATCTAAATCATGCAAACATGCTCCAAAAATATTAAATAGAATATTAGACACATATAGTAATTTTTTCGGACCGAAATAATACCATGTCCCAAACTGATGGTATTATTTACAGACTGGTAAATCACTATTTACGACATCGAAAAATTAGAGTGCTACATTTCCTAACTCCCATCCTCTTTATTTGTATATACTTGCTATATTTGTAATGTGTTGCACTCATGCATCACTTAAACTTGTTTTCTCGTAGCCATATAGGAGTATTTTATCGCATCTTGATCCCATTATTCAAAGTAACATAAAAGAGAGAGAGCTCAAAGGGAGGGCTTGAATCAAAACAACCCGAGAAGACTGCCTCTTTAAGGTTAACCGAAGATCAAAAGGAAGAAATTCCTCTAGTTCAAACACATGAAGACTCCTTAGGTTTTCAAAAAACAAAAAGTATAAAAACCTCAGTATCACCAAATTCAAGCCATTGTAATAAATCATCATTTCGAGCAATATATGAAATTTCCTATTTATGGTCAAAAAATTTTCCCAAGAATCTCAAGAAATATATGGTGATATGTGGAGTATTACAAAAAGTAAACATTTGGAGTAATACATGAGGACATCTATCTTCAGCCAAATATTTTCAATGTAGAAAAAAACTATTCAAAACATCAACACTATTTGAATTAAAAAAAGAGGAACATTCTACATATTTGGCTATAAAATAAAAGTCTATTTTGATTCCTGCAAATTCTCGAAAATCTTTCTTCAATCTATATTTTGAACAATACCAACCGAATCATGGCAGAATACGACATTAGTCACATTTCATAATATTGTGTTGTGTGATCGTATTTTCGTGTGTCATTCCATAAACATGCATGACATCATGTGACTAACCTTCAATTTATGTAATCAAGATAGCACTTCACAAAAAGAAAGCACTGAAAGAAGGTAGACGATTGAGGTCAGAAAACTGCTCAATCAGAGATTGAAGAACCTTCAACCCCCTTTGATTCACCTAGTGCAATCTCTTCCAATTCATCAAGCTCCCGCTTTGAGATTAAGTGTTCTTCTATTCAAACAGATTGTCAGTTCCAGACTCTGTTCCTACTGATAAAATGGCTGAATCTAGTATTCCCATTGCAGAAGTGGAAAATATGATTAAAAGAACAATGGCGTCCAGCTTCAAGAAACTCATAAGATCTTATAAGAAAAAAGAGAAAGTGGTAATCAAAGATGTTGAAGAAGCTAAGAATGAGCCTATGAAAGAAGAACAAGTTGATGACACTTGGCAAGATGAAGAGTTTTTTTGAGAAGATATCTGCAAAACAGACTGAACCTGAACCGATTGTCTCGAAAAAACTAGAGAAGCTTGATAAGAAGCTTAAAAAGCTACGTGTTTTTATGAAGTCCCAAGGGATGGATCAGTACATGGATATAGAAGAGGATGATGATGAAGAGCTAGAGTTAAGGTGAGTTACCCCAGTGACCTATAAAATGCTAAAAGTGGCAAAGTATGATGGAAACAATGATCCAAAGGTGCACCTCCTGCAGTACAAATCGATCATAGAGTTAGTGAGAATGCGACCTAGGAAAATTTTGAAAATGTTCTCGATGTCCTTGATCGGGTTTGATCAGATTTGGTACTACAATCTCGACAATAAAATCAAAAGAGATTGGAATGAGCTCATAATAATTTTCCTCAAAGAATATGCTTACAATCTCCAGATGAGTGTTAATTTGAGAGATTTGGAAGTGACACTACAGAGGCATGATTAGTCTTTTATAGACTATATGGCTATGTGGAAAGCCAAAATAACTTAAATGAGGAGCAATCTAGATGCCAAAAAGTAGATAAAGATCTTTATCAAGGGGACCTTATTGATATTCCATGAGAAGATGTATTACATGCCACAAATAAAGTTCTCTCAGGTTTACAAAGTACGAACTGCCATCGAGGAAAAAATTAGAGAAGATAAGAAGTATGGGGACCAACTAAGAATTTTATTAAATCCGGGTTCCAAGGATCCAATCAGTCAGCCAAGGCTCCGAGTACTAGCATGAATGCAACAACTGTTGCCCTAGATTTTTGAGCCACTAATGCAGCACAATGGAGACTCTCCAACTTTGGCATTCCACTTTCTAGAGTCTTCGAGAAAGTTAAATTGACAGGTCCGTTATGTTCGCTTACACCGAGATCTCCTTTAGACATTCTGCCAAAGAATTTTGATCAAGATTCCTGTTTTCATTTCCATCAGAGCAAGGGCCACACCACTAATAAGTGCTTCTGTTCAAAGCATGAGATCCAGAACCTAATAGATGATGGTAAAGTGGCTAATCTTGAAGAGTCAAGGCCTAGAATGAGGAATAATTCATTTTCTAATTTTCAAAGCATGCCGCCTCTTGAGAACTTATATATGATTGAGTCTGGAAAGACTTCTGTGAAGGTGCCGACCAAATTTGAGGTAAAATAATAAGGAAGAAAGAGGAATAAGAAAAAGGAAAAATTGCTAAGGTGCAAGAAGAGGAGGACACTAAAAAGAAAATAGATATAGCAAGGAAGAAGAGAACCTTATTGAGCAGTAAGGGCCTACGTTGTGGAAAAGCTTTAAGGAAGCTAAAGACCCTGGTGATGTGTGTTTTTGTTATTGGTTCGTGATTAACTATTAATATTGTGTAATGTAGTGAATTTCAATTTTGCTTACCTGTTTGATGTTTTTCCTAATGATTTCGTTCATCAAGTAGATAAGCACATATGCATGTTTGACATTAGTTCACCATGCATGCTTAAATTTAATATAAACACAAAAGAAATTCCCGGAATCTATTAATTGGGCCCAGCCTAACGCCAGAGTTAACCATGAAATTTCTAAGTTTACTCATGGACAAAGCAAAAGCTCCCTCCATGGAGATATGAAGACATGCTAGGGATAGACAGGTGTAATACCCTGAAATTTTTATTTCGAAACATTCCCATTTAAATTTAAATTGTAAATTTTCAGCCAATAATATTACGCCACGTAATATTATTGGGACCGAAAATTATTTTGGTTCGCCCAAAAATTTATCAAATAACCGTTAACCGAATGAAATCGGACCAATATTTTTTAATTGGACCGAATTAATTTAAATTAGACCCGAATCGGATGTTTTTGAAAAACACTGTGCGTCACTATTTTTTTCTCCCCGGCAACTTACCTTGGACGGTTTGTTTTTATTTAATAATTTTAAAATTTTGTTTTTTTTTGTTTTTTTCTCCTCTTCTTCTTTTTATTCTTCTCCCGCTCCTCCTCTCTCTTCGTTGCAACCACAGACCAGCCTCCTCCTATCACTACGCCTCCACCTCCATCACAGCCACTGCCTTCTTCTTCTTCTTCTTCTTCTTCATCTCCTCCTTCAACCTTCTATTCAAGGATTTTTGGGAATTTGACGAATATTGGGTATAAATTTACTATTTTTAGAATTTATTTGATTAAATTTGTGATTAATTAGTTGGTTGATTTTTTGAATAATTGATTGAATGATTTTATTATTTGAGTAGTTAATTATATTAATTAGTTGATTAATTTGTGAATTATTGTAATACCCTGAAATTTTTATTTCGAAACATTCCCATTTAAATTTAAATTGTAAATTATTAGCCAATAATATTACGCCACGTAATATTATGGGAATCGAAAATTATTTTTGGTTTGCCCAAAAATTTATTGAATAACCGTTAATTGAATAAAATCAGACCAATATTTCTTTAATTGGACCGAATTAATTTAAATTAGACCCGAATCGGATATTTTTGAAAAACACTGTGCGTTACTATTCTTTTCTCCCCGGCAACTTACCTTGGACGGTTTGTTTTTATTAAATAATTAAAAACTTTATAATATTTTATTATTATTTTATTTATTATTTTATTTTTATTTTTTTTATTTTTTTTATTTTTTTTTCTTTAAATCCGTGTCTTCTTCTTCCTTGAGCTGCAACGCCAGCCACAACCGCTGCCTCCACCAACCACAGCTGCGCCTCCACCTCCTCTGCAGCAGCCAGCCACCACCATCTCCTCCTTCTTCTTCCTTCTTCTTCCTTCTTCTTCTTCCTTCTCTTCTCTTTCTTTCTTTCTTTCTTTCTTTCTTTCTCCTCTCTACCTCGCTGTCTCTCTGCAGTAGCGGCACTGCCAGCAGCACAGCTCCTCTCCTCCACGAGCAGCTGCAGCAGCAGACCGCCACCTCCAGCAGCTGCAACAGCA
>CANUEX010032431.1:0-89383 GCA_948099535.1 Jatropha multifida | reverse complement strand
CTTGTTAAGAAAGGCGGCAAGTGCCGACGAAGGGGGGAAAACGAAAGGCGTTTTCTGGTCCCCCCTGGGCTTATTCACGTGCTTCTACACCTTTGACCAAGGCTTCAAGCTTGCAAAGATGGAGAATTGATTTTCTTGCAGAGTCTAGCCTGTCTCCCAAGTCACATATGATGATAACGGAGAAAATGCTTCAATAAAGAGGGTATGGAGAACAAAAGGAGAGGATAGATTGACAGCATGCAGTACAATATTCGGAACAGTGGGTTCAAGAGAAGGTAGTTTATATAGAATAGAATGCACATTTATGGAGAGATGATAACATGCATGAGGACTGTTGGAACTTCATATAGACGAATTACCTGCTATAGTTGGCTTCCGCCTATATAGCCTTACGTTTTTGCTTGATTGTGGATACACTAGCCATGCATGTCCAACATATAACTCACCATCAAAGCTACTTATGACAACAAAGTTCTTAGAAATGAAAAAACAAGAGCTGCTGAAGAACAGCCTGTGATTCAAAGATTTTAGATATGGCAAGAACTGTAGTGATATGTGTACATTAAAAACAGGACAGATAAAAAGGCATCATTAGATTGGATGCAGAAGATGTGAATCGATCCTTTGTTTTTATAACTAATTTGGGTTATACAAGGAGGGCATTGGAAAATATAATTTCCATAGAATTAAAAATAGAAATAGCAGAATATAGTTAAATGATAAGAGATTAAAATGACCAAGATATTATAGTTAATTTGAGGAAGTTAGGATGCAAATGGAAGAAAAAGTTCATTCATAAGAAGTAGAAAGTGGAGGTTACACACAACAAGAAGAATTTAAAGAGTCTTTTCAGATGATCTGACCATATTTACTATACATATAAATGCACCTGTTCAAAACAGTAAACGGATTTTTAAAGAGGGGTACACTCAAAATAGTGTTGGTTGAAATTGAAAAAAAAGAAAAAAGCATTACAAATTTTTACCAATTATCTGAATGAAAATAATTATGATAGACATATGTCAAGAAAGTGAATCAATGTACAGGAAGTTTATATTTACTGGGAGAATTGTATTTCACAGAACCTCAAACCTACAAAACCATGAGTTCTCAACAAGATTCCTTTGCTACGTGCGTCTGTGAACATGCATGTGTTCTATACTTCTCCACTAGAGAATATTATCAGTTTTTCTTGGCATGTCTAACAGGGAGAGCTATGAAATTTCTTAAAATTGCATGATGCTCTGAAGAACAAAAGATAAACATCATTATAACAAGGCAAATATATGATGAAACACACCTTCTTTTTAAGTGCCCGAATTTTTTTATCAATATCTTGAGACGGAACATTCAGATCTGAAGTCTCCGTCGAGTCTACAGGGGGCGTACTCACGGCAGGATTTGCAGAAACAATTAGCTCATTCATTTGAGATGTCAATGTCTTGACAGATTCTGCTGCATGACCAAAATCTTCAGAAGGTACCAGTTCTTCGTTTGTCACATCGCCATCTGCTAATGCTTCCAAGTTCTTACCCTTTTCAAGAGCAGCCTGCCAAATGGAACATTTGAATCCAGCTTGCAGTCAAATTTTGGGTATAATCATACACAAAAACAAAATACAACACGCATATCATTTTCACTGAATATTAAATTCAAAAAGCTCTGATGGTCATATTTGCAAAATGTGAAAGCATTATAATGATAAAACAAGGCAATAGTTTACATAAAAACTAACTGCACTAAAAGATATAATATAATGTTGACATTAAAACCAACTAGCCTATTGATGAACTTCATAAAAGGACAACATTCATCAGCAACTATCAAAAAAAAGCAAGTACCCTAAAATTTGTTGGCTGGTGCCTGATGGCAAAAATATTTAAAAATTTTTATACAAACAAGTTAATGAATGCAGAAATTAACTTCAGTACTAATCAAGTGCACAGTTAGTCTTTTCACTTTCCTTATTGTTGTACAGTGCTGGTTTTTTTTTTTTTTTTTTTTTTGGGCAGGGGGGGGGTTCAGTTTCAAGTCCTCCCCTCCACTATTACCGTGGGAGTTTTCAATGATTTGAGAAGACTTATTAATAGGTAGAGCAACTCACCTGTAGCATAGCTCATAATAATTTGTTTTGGTCCATTTTAAACCTCCCATGATAAAAAGAAGAATTAAACTTTGGTGTGTTCAGAAAACAGCAGTTAACTCTTTTAATTTTTGGTCGAAACATGATACTACTTTAGATACCGAAAATGCAGAATGAATAGCAAACTGCCAGTTCAGAGCACCCAGATTTACAGGGATTGGTGCAGCAGGAAGTTCATGGACATCAAGCCTCTTGGTTAGCAATAAAAACTACTCTAAAATGAATTTCCATTACATATCTGTTCTGCATAAATATACCTAATTCAGAAGGTGGTTTTGAGAATATTATTTTCTGGTCAACAGCAAGTAATTCCATCCTCTGGAAAATCATATCTGCAGATTAATATTTTCTCATGATCTTAGACTTCTTTCAACAATTGGTATATGACCATCGTGATCAATTTAGTGCAAATAGGACTGTCGTACAGAAGGTGTTTTCAATCCTATCCAAGTCATTATTATGTGTAGGGGGTGTTGGCTCGGTTTGGTTCAGTTTGAGGCTTCATCCAAAGCCGACCTATGATGGCAGCTGATAAAAAATTCAAATCAAACCAAACAATGAAAGGTACTCAAACTGAACCAAACCATAATTTAAGTGGATAGCAATTCAATAGAAGCAAATTGAATTAATAAGGTTCAGTACATAAGAATTTATGGGTGATCCCTGAGCTAAGGTAAGGTCAATGACTACTTCCTGTTGTATAAATTGGAGCCTTGATTCCTCTGAAAGCTACCATAAATAAAGCACCAATAAAATCCTAACAGAGTGCACTATCCCTAGCAAGTTAACCACTCCAAATGGAGGAGTTCTGAGCAAGGCTGAGAGAAAAGTTAGGTCTCACTATCCAATGAAGCAATATGAGCTTGTGTCACCAGCTCAGACACTTTTTTATCAATGCCAGAGGTGTCGTGGTTTCCCAACAAGCTTTTAATTCCAAGGAACTATGGTTTGAACTAAGAATAAATATTCTAACTTCTGCTATCAAGCACAACTGACAGAAAGGGAATGATCAATACATGTAGTTAGCTGGGGCTTATATTGGAAATAAAAAAATTATTGAAGTGCTTTGTATTTACATAGAAATTTTTTCTCTATGCTTCCATAGTTGGAATATACAGGCATTATATGGACTTGAATTTGCATCAAATACTAACGATCTAAGCTTTTGTCGATTAAATTCACCAAATTATTGGTATGTGTGGACCGCAAAAGATATAATATTGTCTACTACATAATTAACCTGCACGACATTTCTGGTTCACAGGAACAAAAAGAATATATATAAAAATGTTAAGAATTACATAGCATAATTAGATTTTCCCTTTAATTACAGAGAAGATTCAAACAAACAACATAATGTCTATCAAAACTCGCACCAAATAATTAACGCACCAAATAATTAAGGAAAAACCATCAGAACAAGCATAGAACACACCTGTAACCTCTTCTCCTTTTTCCGTTCATTTCTCTTTACTGATTTTGACTTAGGTTTTGTATCCAGAACTGGATCATAACCAGGAGGCATTACCTGAGATTGCATCTCCTTTTTCCACTGCAAAGCACAAAGGGCAATGATACCATATCATTTGTCTTTAACTTTTGCCGAAGAGAAACCATGCCAACCTAATTGAAAATTATGGCTCACTGTAGTTTAAATGCTACATTCATTTGTCTGTTTCCTAAGAGTAGTGAAGCAATAGAAATAGAGGTTAGAGCCTTTACTCCGCTGGTCAAGAGTGCTTTGCGGTTGTTTTTAGGAGGATGTTCCATAAATTGTTAAGCAAATACTTGTATTCCACAATATTAAAACCAAACAAAACACTATATTTGGCCATTTCATTTCTCTCAAACACTTGATAGATCAAAGAGAGCAAAAATTTATAAAGATTTCAGCTTTCTTCTTCAATTCCCTCCAATTCCTAAACAAAGAAATGCAAAATCAAACCTACACCCCCACATTAATCAAACAACAACAAAACTTAAAGCATTACATACACAAACATAGGGATTCACATAGCTTTAGACGATACATACCAGGGCACCTTTAGATTGATAGATGGCGACTTCGTCTTGGGGAATGTAACCGGCACGAATCCGAATGGGTTTACGGAGGGTGCCGTCCGGTCTTCGAGTCGGGGCAACTAATCTCTCTCCTTCTTTTAGGGTTTTGCTTAACTCTGCCAGTTGTTTGAGCTGCTCTTCTTCTCTTCCACCTCCTCCGCCGTGATTAGTGCTGGCCATTGATTAATCAATAGTTTGCTTATCTTAGAAATGAAATTTGGCTGATTGATTGATCGATCAACCGATCGATTTTGTGTATTTCAGTTCACTCAACTCTGCTGCTGCTGCTGTAGCTCCGCTACAGATTGCCGCAATTCAAGAAATTGAAATCGTACTTGTATTATATGGTATTTTACTGGAAAGGGGAAAAAATTTAATTTTTTGCTGTTTTTCTTGTTTTTTTAAAAAATAAAAAAAATTAGTTCTGATTTCGAAGATCGAATCCCTCTATCTAGCAAACGATCTGTCGTTTCATACCTCGTCGTTAATGTTAATGGCGTTTAACAACGGAAAGCTTTCCTCCCTGTACTCCACCTTTCTAGGAAAAAGTTTCTCTCATACTGCAAACGAGCGAACGACATCCTATTCGACCCAATTTCAGAAGGAAAATTTCCCTATTAACTATAGTCAAAACTACTAGAAATTCATGAATAATTGACGTTTCGAATAAACCTATATGCATCATCTAAACTAAAACAAAATCATTTTTCTTCAAAAATAGATGGACAAGATCAATATAGTTTATTTGAAAATATTTGAATTTTTGAAAGCTTAATAGTTTGGATATACCGTTCATGTTCCATTTGAAATTTTTCAATGAAAATTATTAGTGCTGCTAAACGATTTTAATCAGGCGATAAAAGTTCCTTTTTTAATTTATAACACATTCACTTAAAAAGGAAAAAATTGGGAAGCAAAACAATTGGGAAGTGATGATGATTTTTAATTTTATATATTTTTTGTTCAATTCAGAAAATAAAAGGTTGATTTTAGATTTGTCTCCATGAATTTAGTTCGCCTGTACTTCTATAAAACTACCATAATGCAAAATGGAATTGACTAATGTGCTCAAAATAATGGTGTAAAAATAAACCCATTAAAAGAATAAGCAGTAGACAAGGACTACAAACCACTAATGATAGATACAAATGCATGCCCCAAACAAGGCATTAAAGATTCAAGGTGTTCAACCATTTCCTTAATATTTTTTTTTATGACAGTATTTATCCACTGATATACTTACAGAAAGATGATCATACAACAAAATCAGGTGGTATATTCACTGATCAAATTACCAGATTCACATGATGTCAAAATTTTAAACCTCTGCAGGCCATGTGGAAGATTCTATAAAATATCATCTCTGCGCTCAAATTGACAGGATTTGTTTAGCACTGCTAAACGAGGTCTCTGAAAGAATATGTTTAACAGTAATTATTCTCTTTTATCCTCTTCTGTCTCATACTCTTCATCAAAAACCTCTGTATTCCCACCATTCTTCTCTTTCTTTTCAACTAAACTTATATCACCATCTGATTTTCCTCTTGTTAGAGATTGCGTTTCTTCATCATCCGATTCTTCTCCCGCTTCTTCTGAGTAGGCATATCTATGAAGGTTGAATGATAAAGTTAGCATCAAAAGAAGCCTAGAGGATGTAAAATATGGCGAAAGATTCTTTGTTACTATACCGTTGTGCACTTTGAGAAGGAGCCCAAAGATAGCAAATAACACAGAGCAAAGCCAATGCAAGAATGTCCCAGAAAGCAGTAATAATCCAAGCACTTTGCCACCTTTCATTAAATGGGTCTGTTGCTTTGAAGTAAACCTGTAAGAAAGCAAATCAGATTCGTAACAACCTGAGCATTCAACTTAAAGACTAGAAGAGAAAATTACATGCATACTGTTTACAAGAAACAACACTTATATAGGAGAAAGAAGTTTTCCTCCTAAAAGGAAGCAATAGAGATCGATGGCAAATAAAAAATAAAACTTTGCATTAGAAGCAAGATAATTTTTAACATTCTCCTTCCACATTGTGAAGAAGCAAAGTACTTGGGTGAAAGATATCAACATCTAATTGAAGATAATAGCTTGTTCAATATCTAACAATTTCCATGGTGGCCAGTGATCTGCAAGGTCAACTAGCCTAATGTAAACTCAATCTGCATATGAAATCTTATGAAGTTCTTTGTATAAACATTCAATAGGAAAAGAATGTATAACACATGTTTCGACTCTTCCCAGAATAAATTTAAAAGCCACAAGTATTTGATACAATTATATGAAACAGAAAATACAAAGAAAAGGTATGCCATTATCTTTTTACTGCTATAATTTCTGAAAGGAAGAAGATAATAAAAGCGATATAATGAATTTTTATAGAAGTCAATGTACTCTTATTCACAGATAATACCTCATATGCAATCCAAGCAACAGAAGCTATCACCACTGCAGCTAGTGCATTTGAAAACTTCCTATAGATATCCAACTTAACAGAACTTCTTTTCACCTGCATAATGATAATTTTATTGTCCAAATTAAGACAGCACGGACTTGCAAAAATAACAAGATGAAAAGAAAGATAAGCACTTGTAAAAGCAACACATTAAGATTCCAAACAGAGATAATTTCAGCATTTCAGCACCTGTAGCTGCTCCAATGTTCTTGAAAGAGATGTAAATATCCAGAGTATCAGAAATGCATCCAAGAATGCATCAGGAAGGACTAAAAACAGTCTTGCTCTTCCTGATACATCATTAATACTCCCAACAAACTCAGTAATATCGAGCAACTCAGATGCCAAAAAATATGTAAACCCAATAAGAAGCACCTTTGAGGTAAGACCACCAAGAGTAGGCCGCACAACACCATAACCCATTGAAATTGAAAGTATAAGGAGGCGAGAGAGAGTTTTCCTAACTGCTGCAACTGTCACAACCCAGGTGGTAATTGCAATTGGCCTCACTCCTGTGCTGTTAAAATTTGCATATTCAGAATACCAAAGAATCATCTCAAACAATCCCAGGGCAATAACAGCCGTGATGCAATGCTGAAGTTGCAAAATGTCCCTCCAAAACCTCATGTACTGGGTGAACCAAATAACACTAAGCAAAAGATATGCAAGAGACATGAACACATAAAACTTCATTAAAGGGGCCATCCTACCAGGTAAATAACCATCAGGATTCTTCCAAACTGTCTTCCCACTCATTATTAGTCCCTTGAGTTGTGGATCACACGCGATAAAGAACAAGTTATACATTCCAGTCTTTGTGATGTTAACATACTGATCCCTTATGTTAGTATTTAAGTAGTTACCACTGAATTGAACATTCAAAACAATAGGCCAGTTAATGTCTGTTGCTGAAGGTATTCTAATGACTTCACCTTGCTTGCAACCTTCTAGCTTAGCAAGGTCTGGTGTGCAACAAATCGATCTTTGTCCTCCATATGCAGAACCACCAATATTATTCCGGTCAGCTGCCTCAAAAATCACAACATGTATCAATCCTGTACTATGTTCCGTCACTGAATGCTCCTCAGCTGCAGCCTTGGTCCTCCAAAAAGTGATATCCCTAAACCTAATCCAATTGAATTGTATATACATAATAAATCAAACTTTCAACAGAAATGCATAAATTCACAAGAAGAAAGGTTAAATACAAAAATGGACATAATCACAAAATCTTCCAAAAACGGGATATATTATCCACAAACCCTATTAGATCCATAATTGGCTAAAATATACTAAAACGACAACGAATTGATAGCTTCAAATCTTCTGCTTTAGATTCCTCAGCTTTCATGGCACCCCAAACTCGATTTGCAACCTCAGATCTCATGTTTTAATCACCATTTCGATTAAAATTTGAACAAAATCTCATGCTTCTTTAAATCCAAAACTACACCAATTCACAGGAAATAATTCCACCTCAATTGAGGAATCTAATACATGTGGAAACATCAATGTAATGCAAAATCAGATCCGTTTGAAACACTTTCACTATAAAAGCTAAAAATCCATATTATCCCATTTAAATCACATATTTCTTATAAATTAAAATAATAACAAGAAGAAAACGATTGCTACCTGATATAAGAGCGGCCATTGGAGGCAGAAGTGTCCGAGGCAACAATGCCTTCGCTGCCACCAGTAAGAAGGTAAGCATTTCCAACTTCATTGAATTTCTCTTTGTCATAGATATGGATAGAGGCATTAGTGAGATTAATTTTTGAAAATAAGAATATGGAGAATGTGATAATGAGACAAAGATTGGGATAAGATCCGCAGCTGGATGCGAAATCCATGGAGAGAGAGTGTATGTGAGAGAAGGGGAAAAGGAGATCTTAGCGGCGAATTTGAGGGGGAGATCCTCAGATGCAGGCGTAGTGGTTGTGAGGAAGAGAGTGTAATGGAGAAGCAAAGATCACTGTCGGTAAGAATAGCGAAAATGTGGGTTTACGCGCCAACAAGGCCGTACCCGGGGGCCTCGTAAGCTGTTAGAACGACATATCGTTAAATTCCTCATGGACGAAATTAGCTTTTACTTGTCAAGGAGCTTTTCCGAACTTGCACGAACGGTCGTTTGATTGACCTCGTAAAATTTGTCCGTCGACGATGGGTTTTTTCAGTTCTTACAAAAGCTGAACAAACAGTCCTTTGTATATAAATCTATTTTATTCACAAAAAAAAAAAGTTTAAGAGACAACGTTTTCAATTATCGTGTAAATGATTAGAAACGAATCTTTTTACCCCCTCGTATTTTTAAGCTTTTCTTTTGCTTTTTTTACATCTTAGTAATTGAGAATTTATTTCAAATAAGAAATGGAACTACAAACCATGAACAACAGCCTTGAAAATGATTTTATCCTAATTTAATTTAAATGGAGCATTTACTTCTGAAACATTACCAATCAAACCCACTATTGCATTACACCATATTCGTAACTTTAGTTGATTTGAGTACCTTCGTTTTTTTATTTCAATTTAAATTTTTTATAAAGCGCCGGGAGGCCTTTTTGGATTGTGATTGATGCTTGATTCTTAGTTCTATCTTCTATTAGAAACATTTCACCTCTGCGACATTACATGTTTGTACAAATCTTTCAAACCCAACCAAATTGAACCATAAGCACCCTTTAAGTGGTCATAGCCCTTACAGCAGGAAACTTTAATAACCTACTACATGTATAACAAATATCAAAGTGCGACTAAAATTTAGGAGTTTTAGTTTAAATAGCAATACATGCCGGGCAGATGGAAAGAATTCTCTGATTCAGCCTCATTAAACGCACCTGTAGAAAGAGGCGAAGAATTTTAACTGTAACTAAAGCCCGAGCTAGTTAGGCAGTCCTTAGTACTGGAATCTACACACCGGTGGTTTATGAAAAAAAAAAGAAAAAAAAAGAGTGACTCTGGACATATAACCAGAGTTTAAAGAAGAAAAATCCCACTAAAAATGAACCGAAAGGCCACGAAGTTGTGCAGATTTTTCACATCTAGTTCTGCACTCTATGCTGTGTAGAACTTAAAATCCTGAAGCCCTCAATTGTGAACTACAATAACAGTTTGAAATTAATCTATTTGAGTCAGTCAAATACACTAGTTAAAACTTATATGATAAACTTGGAAAAAGAATGAATGTAATTGCATCGATCAGATTGTTATACAAACAAATAGTTGCAAAAAAAGAAAAGCCTGAAATCTAGTATATCAATAAGAATACATCTATTCCAAACAAGAAAAATCACCCCTTAAGCCTGAAACTTCTACTGCCCCCCTCACAAGCAAGAACACCTAAATTTCATTGAAAACTTGAGAAAACCATAGTCTCATCTTGATACAGATAGATTCTAGTAACTATAGAACACAAAAGTCATCAAATTCATCATGTATCAAGAAGATTAAACCTTTTAAAAGAGAAAAGGCCACTTTAGATATCATTTCAGCAATCAGCTAATGAGCTTAGCTCTACTAAGTTATCAAATAACTTCAGATCGAGCACGGGTTTGGATCTTTTATTAAACGAGATAAGCTGACCACGATACTGCTAATAAAGCTTAACATAGATACCATCATACCAACTTGTGGTAAAATTCTAACAATTAAAAAACAGATAAGCTCTAAACGTTCGAGCAAAGGATCCTTCCCGAACATGTTGGATGACCAAGTAAACTTTGATTCAGTACCTCAACCTGGCTTTGTTTAGCATTGTTGGTTGCAATTATCATCAAGAAATGTGGAATACATTCTCTTGAAACATATATATTAAGGGCAATTTAACATGATAAAATGTCAATTAAAAAATATATACATTCAAAAATCCAAAATGCAAGGAAAAATTAATAGATACATAAATCAATCATATTGAACACCAAATGATAAAAGTATCATCAATTTACTAGAAGAAATCTAAATTATATAAATTTCTTGTACATTAAAGCTAAGAAAATGGCAAACTTAACATTTATTAAGAAGCATGTGAGGAATTAGATAGCCTAAGGCATTCACTTTGGCACCTCCTTAAACACACATCATTCCAATTGGGAACTTGATGTTGATTAACACAAACAGTTCTTGCACAAGCATCAACACAAGCATCAAGCTGAGAAGCACCACAAACAGTAACACAAGAGTCAACAGTTGGGTCTTTTGATAAAGCACCAACCTTTTTTAACATTCTTTTTGAAGTGCATACTCTTTCACATACAAAAATTTCATCAGAGCTCTTTTCGCGTCCTCTTACACTCTTTAGCCTTTGCTCTTCACCTCTTTTTTTCTTCATCCTCAACGCTTGCGCTGCAATTATTGCTGGTATTGCTGCTCCTAATACTGACCACCATGGATCCACCATAGCTGATTCAAACTTAAAATTAGATAAGAACGTGACGATGATGATGATGGTGGCGGCGGAAATTAACAAGCCGTCGCCATTGAGATCGATCAGCGGTTGTTTCCTCCGAGGCTTTAGCGTAGGTAGGGTTTAGAGGGTGCAGAGAATGGAGGGCCGAGGGCGTAGTTGATTTTATAGTCTTGATTTGGACGGTTGAGATTAAAATGTGATTTGTCGTTCCTTGATTGTGGGGCCTTTTTGCTTTAAAAAAAATGATTGCAAATTGTACGATCTGTCGTTCCTTAATCTGTCGTTGGACCACCGCCATAGGAATGTGAAACGTTCAACATGTTCCAAAATTGAACGATTGGTCGTTCAACTTGTTGTATCTAATTACAAAGAATTGTTTAAGGTTTGAATTAAATTATACTTTATCACTACTGTAAATAAGATTAATCCCTTAACTTTATACTTTTTGATAATTTATTTTTATAAAGGAAAACACTAACATTGAATTAGACATCATCATTTAAATCAGTCAAAAAATTTCAAATTAAGACGAAATTCAAATTAAACGACTTCTAAAATGTCATATAAATCCACGCCCAAAACACCAAACAACATTGGTCTTAAATAAAAGATCTATCATCTGAAGCAAACTAAAAAAAACCCTAAATTTCAGTCCAAACTAAATTTAAATACCAAAGCTTGAGGTTTAATTGATCAATACTCATAGGTGGGATGGTCCCAACAGTACAGGAACTTTAAATGCAACCTTATGGTGACAACTCTTCTTTTATGTCTATGAGTGACATTGACCCATCAGCAGCTGGTTCCATTTTCTTAAGCTTATCCCTGCATCGATGGCACATTCCATTAATAACAATTTTTTAGCGAAAAACAAACTCTTTATAGACTTTGGCTGTGTTCGGCAATAGCTTTTTGAGCAGCTTTTAAAATTTTAAGTAGTCAAAACGCTGAACGCTGCTAAAAAAATTATTTGGTAACATGACGTTTGGATTAGTTTTTAGAAATTAGAATAACTTTTTGTGAAAAGTTAACTCCTATAACATTTACCTTTTAGCATTTCATGAACCCTACTCAAATATCTAACAGCTAAATGCCACTAAAACAACTAAATTTTGCCGAATAAACCTTTTAACTCGGAGTTCCATTTGATTTGTTTATTATATGATATCAATAGACAAATTTGAGCTCAGTTTGTTAATTTTAATTTTTTTTGTTTTCAAACTGAACTTCAGCAAGCAAACAAAGTTGTACTTACATGGAAGAGTGTGTCTCAAGTAGCAATTCTTTGGAAGTAGTGTTGGGTTTAAGGAAGGTGCTTCCAAGACCTATTTCATTGCATGATACTTGCAGGTTATTTGCATTATAAATGAGGAGATCATCTTCATTTTCAGACAAGATGGAAGGCTTTTCATACTTCAAAATATTGCGAAGATCTCTTTGTAGTTTTTCAATAGGTGCAAGATTGCGATGAACCACAAAAGACCTCTTTTTTGAAGGGATGCAAGACTTCCATGAGCTTTCCTGAATTAAACCTGCAAACCATAAATAATTATCATTTAATTAATAATTATAAGGAGCTTTTCCGATCGAAATCGCTATCGGAACTACCAATTCTAATCGAGTTTTATTCCAAACTATAAGAAGCAACAAGTGAAATTAGACTCCACCCTTAATTTTAGTCTGTTTTCAAATCAAAACACATAAAATTGATTCAAATCGAACAAAATTGATAACCAATATAAGTAAAAAAAAAATTTAACCAAATTGAGCTTGGACAAATATCGAAATTTGGCTACTAACATTTAAATTTTCAATTTTATTATAAATCAATTTAAAAATAAATGATTAAGTGTTTGATAAAATTATATAAAAGCAACTTTCATTTAGTTTAATTAATAGATATTTATGATTCAGATTTCCTAAATCCTACCCAATTAATATATAAGTCATGTTCGGCAAATTTAATTATTTTAATAATTGTCAACTATCCGGCTACCCGACAGCTATTTTACAAGTATTTCATCCAACATTTAAGCGATTAACATTTCATAATATATTTTTCAAAACTTTAAACACGGATGTAAACACCATATGCTACTAAACACAGTAAGTAATAAAAGATGCACCCGAAGTTATATTAAAAGTTGTTACCGAATAGAATCATTAGACTACAACTTGCCTAGAATCTCACCTTCATCCTCTGCCTCTATCTCGTAGGAGCATGGGGGATATGACATTGCAGATTCTGAGCTAGATTTAGTGCCTGTAGAATCGCCAGAGCTAGTTGATGAATGGTAACTATCATTTGAGAACTCTTCTATTTTGATGTTTTCTTCCTTTGAAGCTATGCTTGAGTTAATTCTTGTTCTTTTAGCAATTGGTTGGCCTTGTGCATGCTTAGGTACATAATTTGCTAGAGTTCCCCTAATCCTGTATCTTGATCCACAGGCATTACACAACACTGGCTTCTCCGGTGGTCCATTTCTCCACAGCGGAGTGCCTGTCACAATAATTTGTAGTATAATAAATTCTAGGAATTTGTTAAAGCAATCACACAAAAATGTATAAAAAGCATATATAAATTTATTTCATTTGAAAAGAAGCAATCAAAATCGTATAAAAGTGCAGACATATTTATGACAAAAATGAAAAAAAAAAGTTGAACAAAATGTTGTATTCGGTAATAAATAACCTTTTAAATAGTTTTTAGCGTTTTGATTAAACATATTTTGTATAGTATTTAATAACAGAATGATTGAATTAGGTTTTAGATGTTAAAGTACTGTTTTGTAAAAGATTAACCGATAACGTTTAGTTTTTCATAAAGCTTTTAGCATTTTACAAAAAACTATTCAAACGGCTATTAATTACTCAAATAGCTAACTGCTACCTAAACAATTAGTTTTGCTGAACATGTCTAGAGTCACTATTAAATTAACAACATAACGTGATTAATTTGTATTTTCAATGGTAGATTTTGAATTAAAAATTAAAAAAATTTGATAAATAAATAACAGATACTTATAATATTATCTTTAAATGTCTAAAATTGATTTTGAAATGATTGAGGCATAATGGTTTAAAAGAAACACAACTATTTCCCTTTTCACTTACAGATCAAGAAGAAGAGTGAAGAAAGCTTACTTTGAGTGCCACAATGGTGACAAGGTCCTTGTTTTCCCATATTGATGTTCTCCAAATCCAACTTCAAAAACTTCCAATTTCTCAAGCCAGTGACCCTGTAGAGAAATTAAAATAAAACTACAAGAAAACCAAAAGAAGAAAAAAAAAAAAGAAAAACCTCAGACTATATATAACAAAACTTTTTTTTTCCTTATGAATTTTAATTCAATAAAAGAAATGAAAATGAAAATTTCTGAAATGAGAAAAGTAGAATTTACCTTCATGTGTAATAGTTCTATCAAGTAGTGATGATTAAAAATTATCATGAGCCTTATCAAAATTGAGGTGTATGTTGTTTGAAGCTCAATCAAGAAGCAAGAAGTGTATTGGATACTGGAGGTGGGATTTTGTTAATGGCAATAGCTAAAAATAGCTAAATTTATAAAGATGCCCCAAACTTTTTTTGTTTTTGATTTTTTGTACAAATAACTATATTTTGATTTTTATACTTTGCGCACTCTATTTTGAAATTTAAATATATTAGTCCCAAAATAAGATTATGATTAGGTTTAGGATAAAAAAATATTTTAGTCGGATCCACAAATTAGCTTTGGTAAACTTAACTCCAGCTCTTGAACGAAATGTGTTGAACTCATAATTTAATTAATCACTTTCTCTCTCTTCAAGCCCGCAAGTAACGTCACAACTATTTTCATCATGTTTGTTCTACTATTCAGAAAAGTAAACAGATTCAACGATTGTCGATTCATTATTTTCATGATCGTTGATCTGTCTCAGTTGATTGATCACATGTTATGCTCCTGTTGACGATGGATTGAAGATTTAGAGAAGCGACAGGTGAGAGAGGATACACATGATGAGTGACAAAAGGGTATCTATGAGGGAGAGAGAGGATATGAATAGTCAACCTTTGGACAATCGAAAACGAGAGAGAAGTCAAGATTGAAGAGAGAGAAAGTGGCTGAGAGGTTGAAGAGAGAGAAAGCAGCTAAGTAAATTATGGGATTCAAAACGGTTCGTTTAAGGGTATGGGTTAAGTTTAACAAGGTTAATCAATGGACCAAACTAAATTTTTTTTTTAATTCCAAACCTAACCCTAATATCACTTTGAAGCGCTATTTAAAATGAAGGATGCTCATAGTATAAAGATCAAAATAGAGCGATATCTATACAATAAATTGATAAATTGGAAGTATTTTCGTAAATTTCGCTATCAAAAATTGGGATATGAGATTACACGTAATAAGATAAATAATTGAGGTTAATTTGATGGATTATGTGTAAATTATTCATTTCTAGTGGAGAAAATAGCAAACCAAGAAATGGTGGGTAGGTGTGGGAGAAAAAGATAAAGAAATGTAATTAAAATTGATACCTAATAATGGAAATTTTACAAGCATTTATTTGCTAACCAATTTCCAAAGGATTCTCCAATATACATGGCATGGACAACTCTTTTCAAATTCTGAGTTGTTTAGACTTTAATAGCACTATGTGCATGAATGACAAGTTAGACAGAAAATCTCCAATTATTTCAATTCATTTAATTTCTAATATGAACCTTTTTTTTTTAAAAAAAAAAATATTGATCGCAAAAAACTAATCAAACCACCATCTGATTGGCTCAGTATACTTATTATTTACCTTTTATTACTATTATATATTCCTTTTTCTTTTCTTTTCTTTTCTAAATCTCCAATATAAGATTAGAATTGCCTAAAATGTTTCTACTAAATTTATATATTGATAAAAATAATTTAATTTTAATTATAACATTTTCTATTTAAATTTAAATTGAGTAAACTAGAAAATTATATTATATATTAAATAAAGTATATAGTAAATAGAGTAAGAATATAATAATTTTAAAAATTTTAATTTTACTTATTGAAAAAATAAAGGTAATGTTCAAATTTAAAAATTCCAAAATCAAGGATGAACGGACAAAGAATGACCACATGGATGTGAGTCGGCGTGCTATAGGGTTAACTAAATAATAAATTAATGGACTCCAGATGAAAGTGGTAATTGAAAAGTTTCTACTTTTTTTTCTTTTTAATTAATTTAATGTGCACGTAAGCTTGTAATCTATTATCTTAAAATTTCCTTATTATATACATCTGATATCGTGTTGTTGACATTTACGTGAAAAGCCACTTTCCCTAGGAAAAAAAAGAAAAAATTATAATACACCGGACCTATTAACAGGAACTGATCGGAATTTAGTTGCAATTAAAACTCTTCATCTTCTCTGTAAATATATTTATTGGGATTCGATCCGTGACCTCTTCCTATACGTCGAGCATGTATTGTCAAGTGAACCATATTTCATAAGTAAATCTTTTATGTTTTATATTATATATACACATGATAAATGCTTTAAACATTATAAAATAACTTAACAAATAACTAAATGCCTTAAGAACTGATTAAGGCCATAACAATTAATCCAAGAAAGGCACATATTTACTATCTTTGCCAATTAATTAACATTTACGAGTTATGAACATAAATTGGAAGAAAATAATTTCATTTATGGATGAATAATAATTACTATATTATTCTAAATCACAAAAATCAATAGATTATATGGAAATTTAAAAATATTTCTTTTTTTAAAGAGTGGCAGACTCCTATTTAAAGGACGTTCTCAAACATGATTTGAAGCACCAAATAGTTGAAGTTGAGAATTCAATGAGAAAAATGGTAGAGAGCAATAGAAATTCATTTTTGCAGTTCTCTTTTCTTTTGTTTGTTATGATTCTTTCCTTTTATCTTGCTGAGGCCAATTTGGATGATAATGCTCATTCTTCGGTTATGGGCATTACAGAGAAAAAACCTGCTTCATCGACGCATCAACTTTTAAATTTTGGAATGCTACCTAAAGGTCCAGTTCCTCCGTCTGGAAGAGCTCCACCAATTACAAATCCACCACCACTCTCAACCCAACACTTGAATTACAGAATGTTACCTAAAGGTCCAGTTCCTCCGTCTGGAGGAGCTCCACCAATTACGAATCCGCCAACACCCTCAACCCAATATTTGAATTACAGAATATTACCTAAAGGTCCAGTTCCTCCGTCTGGAAAAGCTCCACCTATTACAAATCCACCAAAACTCTCGACCCAATATTGAAATTTTAGAATATTGTCTAAAGGTGATGTTCGTCCATAGAACCAGCTCCATTCTCAATCATTGACCTTTGTTTAGCCAACAAAGGTAGCTGCATTTTCATTACTGCAATAATATTTATAATTTATTCAATAATGTTATCTGATTACCCATTGATGGTACTCTGCTGTAACCATTTTTATCTTAATTACAAATTTCGAATTGTTTTTTTTTTCTATTTTTCTTTTTTATTTATTGTTACTTGCATTAATTCTTTTTTATGGTCAATCTCATATATATAAATAAAATGACCAGGCAAGACATATCTACTAGTAATAAAACTCATATACACATTATAAAAAAAATTCTCCAAAAGAAAAAATAAATTATTCAAAATGAAAAAATAAAAGAAAAGTTCTTTTATGCATAAATGCTTTAAAATATCTCCTTTATTATGTATATGTATATTTAGGCCCATGTTATGTATATGTATATTCAGGCTTATGTCTGTTTCAACCGTTTATAAATCTGATTAATCGTCAGTTGCTCTTAGAGGAAAAGGAGTTGGCTCGGGAGAATTTACATTCCAGAGAATCGAAGTTTGGTGATCAATCCCACAAGTACTCTTTACTACTGAATTAGGCCATTCGAATTTATTTGTAATTTGTTTTATAGACATATATTTAGTTTTATAATGTTTCTCACTGACATAAGCAGAATCATTAATTTTTTTTAATTCGAAAAATTCTTAGGTAGATTAAGTCTACTACGTCAACTGTAGACCCATCCACCTAGTGAAATAACATCACATTGGAAGCTTGATATTAATATAAAATAATAATGTTTATATCATTAAAATTCATAAGTTAAATAATTTATTCCTATCATTAAAATTATATAAATTATTACATACTATATTATTAATTCTCATAATTCTTTAATCTTATATTAATTATTATATTTCATATAATTTAATTTAACCAATAAATATTCACAAATCTAATTTATTTTAAAAAAATATAAAAATAAACCATTAAGGCACTAATCGTGTTGTTATTTTGATTATATATATATATATATATATATAGCCCCAAATCATTTTATAGACCGACTCTTTCTTTTTAATTATTTTATGATATATCAAGTTGGATTCCATCATCATCATCAAGTTGTAGAATCTAACATCATTTCTACACAAAATACCTTCAATTGGTGCATCGACCAACCTTATCTCAACTAAGAAAATGAACGTGAAAAAACTATTTAAAAAAGAAAAGTGTCTTCTCATTTTTTCCTAAAAAATGCAGAGAAAGATATTTTGAATTTAAATTATCTCTGACGATGATAGTTTAATTTAATTTGAGAAATTTAAAGAATAACTAATAATGATATCCTCTGAGGGTAAGAGTTTAATTTAATTTGAGAAGTTTAAAGAAGAATTAATAACATGTATATCATAACCACTTAGTCTATTGATTAAAAAAAAAAAATAAAGCTTCTATGAACTAAATAATTTCTTTTTGGTCCTCCATCTTTATCCTATTTATGCCCTGCGACTACCCGTAAGGTAACCCATTACTTTAAAAGCGATTCGTGGTCTTCACGGCTTGGAAGATTCTTTCTGATGTAGCAGAAATCATCAGGTACCGTTACTGTATTTCTTTAATTCCTTTCGCTCAAAATAACATTTTTCATTTTCTTGTTCTTTGAAATCTCAATGTACTAATATACCTTTTTGTCTCCATGCAAAACGATACCAAGAATTCTTTTTTATTATTTATTCATCAGTTAGTATCTGTTTTCCCTTTTCGGACTCTGCCTTCCCATTTTTCTTTTTTCCTGTTTGTGATGGACATTAATGGCTTTGCCTAATTTTCCAAGAGACACCCTTTGTTTGTAAATGCCTTCACTTGGAAAGGAATATAATTTCTGAGCTAAAACGCATTGGAACAGTTCACTCCAGTGGTTTAGTCCTTTATTTCGTCTATTATAACCCCTCGTTTTGAGGGGTTGTTGGGGATTTTTTATTTTGGTTGGGTAGAAAACCTTAAACCCATATATTTTTCTACTTACCAAATTGGAGGATTGGAAAGGCTCATGTTATTTGTATTCTTGTAATAATGACTTGCTATAGAAACCCAAAAAAAGAATGAAAGTAACAGTTTCAAGTGCTATTGGTTTCATTGCTAATAAACTATAGAGCACCAATTTGGCTTATTACCCTGACTTGTTAAACCCACAGAAGAATTAATGTATGACAGTTCCATTTTTGTTTCTTGAACTTTTGTTGAGCTTTCTTTTCAGTGTGCTTGTCGCTTGACATAATAAAATATATCAGATAATGGCACATCACTGCAAACCCTCCTATATGGTTTTTTTTTTTTTTGTTCTTCTTGATTTATAAATAATTTACATACATTTTGCTCTTCTTGTTTATGGTAGTTGGTTTGCTTGAGAAAAATTCTCATCGAGTTCAACTGATCCTTTCTTTTTTTCTGCTCCAAAAAAAAAAAAGCTTCTAGGAAAGGCAGATAATGGCCTATACAATGGATGGTAACAATGACGACCCATTTCCCCAGCTGGAGAGTGTGTATCGAAAAGGTTCTGGTAGTCCCCTTGTTAAGCAGTTGAGTAAAAATGGTAATATTGCTGCAGAAGGCAGTGGTCCTGAGAACTCTATTCCTAGTGCATGGGGGCGTTCAACATTGATGCATAAGCTTAGGGTACAAACTAGTGGCAATGGTAGGACAATTCAAAATGCTAGTTCAGAGAATTTCTCTAGCTGTCGAAATGAATTTTTTGCTCAACAGAACAACAAGATTAAGCAGGGTGCGAAATCATGGAATGTACCTACTCCTCAATTTGGCTTTCCTCAGTTGAATAATGAGGAAGATAGGAAGGCCAAGGATGAATTCTCCAGTCGCCGAGTTGGTAGTTTTGATGCTGATGAGAATGATGGCGAAGTGTTGTTTGTCAGTAGTGATGATGATGATGATATGTTTGATGATGATTCTGATGTGGAAAAGAGCAATGAGACATGCAAGAAAAGTAAGTGGTTTAACCAATTCTTTCAGAGTATGGATGAGCTGACTGCTGAGGAGATAAATTCTCCAGGAAGAGAGTGGCATTGCCCTGCTTGCAAAGGGGGTCCTGGTGCCATTGATTGGTATAGAGGCCTAGAGCCCCTAATGTATCATGCTATGACTAGAAAGACAAGAAGAGTAAAGCTCCATCGTGTCTTTGCTGAAGTTTTGGATGAGGAGATGCGGAGGAGGGGAATTTCAGTTGCACCAGTTGGTGTAGCCTATGATAGATGGCAAGGTTTAAATGCGAAAGTAAAAGACTATGAAATAGTTTGGCCTCCAATGGTTACAATCATGAACACAAGATATGAGATGGAGGATAATGGCAAGGTAATAAAATATCTTCATTGCACATTATTTAAGTGTAATTCTTATGCTAAACTTTTGGTTTCACAGGTATAAATGTATCTAGTGCATTTTTAAAAAGATTTCTTGAATCTCACAGAGCTTGTTGTTTCTAACTAAATTGGATTAGTGGGTTGGGATGGGAAACCAAGAGCTTCTAGATTACTTCAAATCATATGCTGCAGTGAAGGCTCGACATTCATATGGTCCACAAGGACATAGAGGGATGAGTGTATTGACTTTTGGTGGCACAGCAGCAGGTTATTTAGAGGCCGCTCGCCCGCATAGGCATTTTGAAGATCAAGGAAGAGACAGGGATGCCTGGAACCATTCTAGATTCCAATTCTGTTCAGGTGGGAAGCGCCAGCTCTGTGGCTACATGGCTTTGAAAGAAGATATGGAAATTTTCAATCTGCATTGTCAAGGTCTGTCTGAGTTTGCAATTGATAGTGTGGCGACCAGATTTTGATGATAATGCATTTTGGCATTGTTTAACTGTGTGTTCAATTGATTAGGGAAGTCCAAGTTGAAATTTGAAATGAGGTCATACCAAGAGATGGTTGGGGCACAGATTAAGCTACTAAATAAAGATAGCCAAGAACTTGTCAAGGTCAAGGAAGAGATTGCTAAGGAGCAAAACCTTTCACAAGTTCTAGCTGAGTCTGTAAGCAGATTGAGTCAAAAGCTGCGGAAGTCTGAAGCAACGAACTACAGTATGAGAGAGCGAACTAAGTTTCTACTTGAACAGAAGAACGAAGAGGTAAAACTTTGATCTGGAAAAAGTTGTTATTGTTAATGTGTTTTAGTCCTGTATTTTCTGGACAAAATGAAGTACTTGAACCTTATAAGGTGTCCTGTATTTTTCGGATGCTTCAATCAATTTAATTTTCAGGAAGGCTGCAGGAAGGACAAGCCAACTTCTCCTTTCTTTTTCCTTTTACTTGATGCTTTTCCAATTTCCACTGGTATCCATCGTCTTAGTGTTGTATTTCTGTGTTAATGCTTTCCTTTTCAGTTGGATTCCCAGGAACAGTTTTTCTTGGATCAAATCAAAAGCATCCGTCAAGCGATAAATGTGAAAGAAGATAATTTTGAGAAGTTACAACAAGCCAAGTGGGAGAAAGTCGAGCAATCAAATGCAAATCTCTCAACCATAAGGGATACACGAAGGTAATGAAACCTCCCCACAGAAGAAGAAATCAAGATAAAGAAATAGATTTTTATTGAATCAAGTAAAAGTGTTTTTTAAAATTCTCAAAATGGTTTTGAAATCTCTGTGCAAATAGGATGGAGGATACTGCAAATTTCAACATCCAGGGTAAGGAAATGGAAGAATTTGAAGCGGAGAGGAAGAGACTGATAAAAAGCCATGAAGACAAAAAAGCTTTAGCTTTGATCAAACATTGGGAAGAGCTGGTAGTGCTGGAAATAGAGCTTGAAAATGAACTGACCCAACTAATGGAAAAGTACAACGAATATCCTCAAGTACAAACCAAAGCTAGTTGAGAAATACTGATACTGATACCAGAATCAATACAGGCATAAACAGCAGAAAGAAGGAGATAATTCTTTTTTTTTTTTTGTGAAAAAAAAAGAAAGAAAATAGAGTAAAGAATTAAGACTCCAATACACAATATTCAATTCTAGTTTTTGCTTAATGAATTTTTGTTATTTTATTACAAATGGGATTCTGAGTCAATAAATTGGTATGGCTCCTTTTGTGTTAGAACTTAAAAGATTTTAATTTTTAAAGGACACTTCTTTTTCGTATTAGCATTATCTCCTCTGAAACCACCAAGAGGAAAACCCTAGCCAGAGATTGAATACAATGCAAAAGAGAACAAGGCAATGAAGCAAATGTAGACAGAGAAAAATAAAGAAAGCAAGTTTTAGACAGAGAAAGAAAGTGCAGAGAGGGAAAGATTCTAACCTTACTCTTTCTTTCTCTTCAAAATTCAAGATGGATGTCGAATTGATGATTTAAAATTTGAAAATTAGATTCAAATATCAGTTATATAAATTAAGCATTCTTGAACACTCAATCAGCTGGCGGTGGAACTGCTACTCCTTCAAAATCATTGAACGACAACGACAAGCACTATTTACAAGAATCGGCTTGGGCTGATCTTTAGGATTTGTTTGGTTATTGGGTCAACCCAAGTTTGTGTCTAATCCTTTATTGGGCCAACCGAAGCTCACATAAGTTTGAGCCGCCTCTAATCCAAGTCCAAATTACAATGCCTCTAGCTTCAGACTGCAAAGACTGAAACTAACTGTTTCGAGCTTCTGTAGTCTAAGGAATGGAAACGGAGGTGGAGAAGAGGGAACCGGTAGCTCTTTTCATGGCTTTTGGAACCAAAGGCGATGTTTATCCAATTGCAGTAAGTATTTAGCATAAAGCAAATGTATTTTCATTTGTTTTTTGAGAGAATATGATGAGAATTAAGTGTTTAAAGTTTAAACTAAATGATAATTATAGCATTATGGTAGTTTCATAGATTCCTCTAATTCAATTTAGTTTAATTTTAAACATGTAACTTTTGGTGAATGATTGTTTAGGTAGCTTAATATTGATTAACTTAGCACTTGGATTTCTAATTTGCACCTAGTTGATGTTTATTAATTATTGTCTTCCGTTTGCTCTGTGTTTTTTTGACACTTCTTATGCCATTTGGATTTTATTTTATATTTATATTTAAGGTTTTTTTTTTTTTTTTTTTTGTGGCTGGACAAAAATTTGATAGTGAATCATGGTTTGTTCAACTTCGGCTGTTTAACTGAATATTTGAAACAAAGGCAAAGTTATTAATTTTTGCCTAAAATTGGAGCCTTTTCTTTTCAGGCCATTGCTGCGGCTTTCGCTTTTGATCAGAAGCAATATCATGTGGTTCTAGTAACGCACTCAGCACATGAGGTTTGCATTATACTGCTCTTTAAGGTTTCAACTTCCTCTCTGGCATGTGTTTCAACCAATTACTCTCCTTCAACTCATCTTCAATTGATGCCTTTATTTTCTTATGAATGCACTCATGTTTTATTCAATCTTTCGTTTCCATATATCCGCCACCTTAGCATTCTCATTTCCTAGGCTTATTTTATATCATGCTACTTTGCTAACTCATATTCAACCACATTCTATAACTGGCTGTGTTGGATTTCTGTAGAATTTACTGTTCGCTAATAAGGACTTTACACCTTCATGTCATGCCTTCATAGAAGCAGAATGAACTCAATTCACATTTATTTGACCATCTAGTAATTTTCATCGCAAATGTTTTATTCAGCTTTACTTTTTTTTTTTATATAAGGCTTCCTCTTCCCTTTGATGTTGGAGAATATAACATTAGGTCAATAAATTTTCTTTCTATTATTATTTTTATTGAAGAAAGTAAAAACAAGAAAATGCTCATTACCATATATTTCCTCTCTCCTCTTTCTTGGAAATTTTGGGGCCCCGTGAATACAATGTCCTTCCTAATAATGGATGCGGTTATTTCTTTTTTACTGTTTTTGCAGAACTTAAGGCCTCATTTGGAAGAGAGATATATTGCTTTCCTTCCTATCAAATCACCACCTGTTCTTAGTATTCATGAGAATTATAATTCCACAGGTTGAAATTACTTAGTTCAATTGCCAAGTTGTCTTTATATTATGTATGGGGACTATTGTGGAAATAGAACCGACTTTATGAGTAGAATCACTCTGTACTTTTTGAAAGTTTGATGTTGATTTTTTTATAGGGATGCAAGAATCAGCCTTCTCACTTCAGAAAACGATTATCAGAAAAGAGCATAGACGAGAATGTCATTCTACCATTGAAAGGATATTTGGAGATGGCCCAAGCATGAAGGGTGACTTTATTGTGATCAATTTTTTTGCATTGGTATGTCATGTTGAAGAGTTAATTTGTGCAGACTCTTTCAATAAAATAACACTATGGCCAAAATTTATATGGTTATCTCAGTAGAAGGGTCACCTAATGAAGAAATTGTTTCTTTGCATACTGGGCCAGGAAGGGTGGAGCCTTGCAGAACTTTTTTGTGTTCGTTGTGTGGTTGCTGCTCCTTATATTATTCCATACAGGTAGTGCAAAAATATTATTTTACGTACCTGATTTCTCTGATTTGTAACAATGGTCAACCAAAGGTTGTACTTCAAGGACTTAGCACACATGAGATCTCCAGTTTGTGTATTTACATGTACGCTAAATGAGTTATATGTGAATTTTGTGTGCTTGTAAAACAAAGGGAATATACACGTGGAATCTTTGGATGCATTTTCAGGTGTATGTATGAGTTTGGAGTACCATATGGGTGACAAGAATTGGATTTTATGTATATTTATATTTTTCCACCAGAGAAATGAAGAAAATTTGATTGCTGGTACTTATCTTTTGAGACTAAAATTTTAACTGATAAACGTTTCTTGCTGTACTCACAGTGCACCCTCATCATTTGAGTGTCACTTCAAAAAAGAGTTTCCTCTTCTCTATGAATATCTCCAAGAAGCTCCAACTGAGAAGGTGATTTTGACTTATAAAATTGGATTCTAGACACTGTCTGGATGATGTTTCTTAATGAAGCATCGTTAATGAGCAAAAAGTAATTCCTATTTATTGTTTATATTTCTTCCCAGTAATATTCAGATTGGTCTATGATGTATAGGTTGTTTACTATTTTTTGACCCTTGCATGAGCATAGGTTTGCTGGAAAGATGTGATCCATTGGATGTGGCCACTTTTTATGGAAAATTGGGGGTCATGGAGAAGTGATGAGTTGAATCTTAGTCCTATCCCTTTTACAGTTGGTGCTTTTGAAGATAGAATTTGTTTTTGCTTGCACTCAATTATTCCTAGAACATTGGGCAACCAATACATTTGTTATTTTGATGCTAGAGTTCATGCCTGAAATTATTAAACTCCTTGTTCCCTGCATGTAGGATCCTGTAACAGGCCTTCCGACTTGGCATGATTGGCCACCTTCTCCACTTCTCTTGTAAGTTATGTTCTCTAAACATAGCATGCTGCACAGTTATTGTCTTACATGAGCAACAAGATGAAGGAATCTGTTCATAGGCTTAAAATTCCATTTGAAAATAGAAAATGGAATGTGCCAAGTTGACCTTAGAGTGCATGATGATAACCATCTGAGGTACTTCATTCTATTACTAACAAAGAATAAGAAGTGATATGAACTCAAAGAAATATATTGAATGAGAATCCTTTAAACACAACTCTCCATAAATAAATGTAGTTGTTAATGGAGTTGAATTTACAAAATTTTGAGGGGTCGGTATCAATTTATGACTAATTGCTCCATATATAGTCCTTGTAACCACGTTTTCTTCAAGAATCAGAGCCAATCCCAATTGGTTTCTTCATAAGCATTATCTACTCTCTCTCTCTCTCTCTATCTATCTGCTTCTTCTTCTCTTTCTCTTTCTCTACCTGTCTCTCTTTCGCTTGCTAACTGAAAATAAAAAGATTTAGATGTTTATATGTATTTCTAGTTATTGAATAAACTTGTTGAGATATAATTTCAGTCAATGACTATTTTTATGTAACAGGTATGGGTTCAGCAAAGAAATTGTTGAATGCCCAGGTAACTTTGTTTTTTCTCAACTTGTGCACTTCTTTATTATGCTTCAAGCCATGATATCAAGATGTATATTTTTCCCTTCTATCTTCTTCTCTTTCCTGTGATCAAAAGGCTGAAGACCTGGCAAGAGTTATGTGATTCGCTGATCATGTTAGTCATAATGCAATGAAAGTACCAACGGTAGCTCATAACTATAATAATTCTCTTACAGTTTTTCTGTTTAAATTAATATCTTTCAAGACAGTGCCTTCTATTTTCTGCTAGTTCTCCTTTTTTCAACTTTGTGAAAAGACTTTGTATGTTAGGATCTTGATCTTATCAGATCATACAAATCTTGATTTCCTTCCTTTTCCAGTTTCAGTTTGGTCTTTCAAGGATCTTACTTAATTGCAAACTATATATCAGGATGCACCCTTTATACTTTTCAGCACATTTTAATAATTTTATCATCTATAAATGAGGCAATCAAAGATTTCTAAGTAAAGTTCCTCCTCGTGCATCTAAATATACAGATTATTGGCCATCAAAAGCTCGTGTTTGTGGGTTTTGGTTCCTCCCTATTGAATGGCAGTTTTCATGTAAAAGCTGTCTACAAATTTCAGCACTTTCATCTCCTGGGAGTAATAGAACAAAAGTTGAGATATGTGCAGCACATGTAAAGTTACAACTCTTTTTGGGGACATCAGTGCCACCTGTTTTTATAGGACTAAGTTCTGCTGGAAGGCAGGTTCCTTGCTTTCTTGGTATTTTCTGAAAAACTATCTACTGATATTCGATTAGAAGGCACAAAAAAACACACACTTGTGTTTGAGTGGACTTCTCCCTTGAAATGTTTCTCTTTGATTTTGCAGCATGGGTTTTTTGGAGCACCCTGAAGCATTCCTTCGGGTTATTCAAACTGTCCTGGAGATCACAAATTTCAGATTTATCCTTTTTACTTCTGGCTATGAGCCTTTAGATGAAGCAATTCGAGTTGTTGCAACTGAGTCTTTGTATTTAGATCAACAGCAGTACAGCGAAGAGGGGGTTTGTCTCTTTGATGGCCGTCTCTTCTGCTTTCCTAGGTGAGCTTTCATGATATTTTAGTTGCTAAGTTGACTGAAGAAGATTGATAGTTGATCGGGAGAAAATAGTGAAAAGATAACTGCATGAAGTTTTTGCAATTTTGTTGAGATTTTAGCAGTCAAATACACATACTACTTTTAGAAGCATACTTAGAGAATGACAAATTATACTAACACTTGCCCATTCTTTTTTGTGATGCTATTTTATGATGCACTCTTTAAAGTTCACTTACTTGGCTTGTACAGATGTGTAATCAGAAACTAAGAGACAGAAAGACCAACAGTGCATTCATACATTGTTGCTGCATAAACCTTCCAGATCATGTCACTCTATTAATTTCATATTCTTATGAGAGTCACTCTAAGTTATGGTCTCTAAGGACTGTGGCTCTTCTGACAAAAGTGCAAAGTATGGTGTTGGGACATAACCTCGGTAACATATGACTCTAAAATGATAAAATATCAAATCCAAGAAAATATGATATTTGGTATCTTTTCATCCTATTAAAATTAGAAGCCCTGATGGGAAAACTTCTGATACACTCAGGAAGACTTGGTTGGTTGCAATAGTAACTGACATATTAAAGATTCTTAGGCTTTCATAGCAGATTCCAGATTCAGCTAGTATAAAAATACCTCTTTTGGCGTCCTGCTCATGAAAAGTGTCAGGTCGTAAAATACATTTCCATATCAAAATTTAATGTTGCATTACATTACTTGATTCATCCTGTAAAGTAAAACCATATATAAATAAAAATGATCAACGAGCACCATATATGGGCTCAATGGAATAGAAAACCTGCGCTGCCAAAACCAATTATAAGGTGGAAATAACTGAAAGCCTTTTTTTTTTCTCCATAGCTGCATGATTGTGGTAATATTATTTGTCTTCGTAAATTGATGTCTTCTATGTGTTAAACAGTATGGTACCATACAGTTGGCTGTTTCAAAGATGTCTGGCTGCCTTTCATCATGGGGGCAGGTGAATATTCTATTTTGTTTCATTTTGACATTATTATATGTACACCATGCAGCACAGCTAATTATTTCCTTTGTCTTCTATGGTAAATCAGTGGATCCACTGCTGCAGCATTATGTGCAGGAATCCCACAGGTTTGTTGTAAACTAAAACTCATTTTACTTTATCTTCATTATTATACATCCATCAAACATGTGAATTTTATGTTTTTCAATTTTTCAAAATTTTGCGTTGTGTTTCAAAGTTTGCAAGTTAGGTAACTTATTCAGCACTTCAATGGCAGGTGTTATGCCCATTTATGTTGGATCAATTTTATTGGGCTGAGCGAATGCATTGGCTTGGAGTTGCCCCAGAACCATTGAAAAGAAACCATTTGGTTCCCGAAAAAATGGATGATTTAAGAATCAGGATAGCTGCAAATGTTCTATCAAGAACCATAGCTGATGCATTGTCTCCCGAAGTTAAAACACGTGCTCTAGAAATTGCTGAAAGAATCTCCCTCGAGGTAATGTCTATTTTTGAATGAAGTAGGTAATTAGTGCTTAAAAGATTTCATCTTTGATTATTTTATGCAATAATTCATTAATTGTTCTAACCGTGCTCTGAATATTGTTGGTTTATGTGTGATATAAAACTCGAGTGATCCAGAGCTAACATCCATATTTTGTTCGAACTTGCAGGATGGAGTCATGGAAGCCGTGAATATTCTTAAGCAAGAGATTGATCGCTCAAATTAAATACTCATCGGACTTTAGAAGATAACTCTATTGCTGTAGAATCACCTTTACATAAAAGAAAACATTGATAAACATGTACCTAATGAAATCCAATTAAGAAACAATGTTATAAATTACAACAAAATGTACTCTTGCTTATAACCTTCTTTCAGCCTTCCTTGCGACCTTCGAACCCGATAGTCAAATATTCAAATCTCCCCTATTTGTCCCAATTCTGTCAACCAAGATGTCGGTTGGGGTGCAAATGACTTTAATCCTCGTAAGTGGGAGAATACAGGTTCAAATCCCGTGAAGTGCACTTTGTTGGAAGGGCAAACAGAGTACTGTTTACCATTTATGGTTGGAAGGAAATTACACCTTGTCACTACATCTTGATCAAACAGAGTACTGCCTCTGAATTAATCCAATGTCAAGTCCCTTGAGTTTCACCTTTGATTCAACTTGACCCTTGACTGTATGAAGCTCCCTTAGCCTGCATATCAGGCAGAACTGTTCATTGAAATGGGTATCCCAAACCCAACCCAAGCTTTGGGTTGCATCGAAGTTACAATGGGTTTGAAAAAACATGCTAAAATTGGAAAAAATGTTTTTCGAATTTATCTTTCTGAATATCAAAAAATAAACCAAGTTCCTTAAGAATCCAAAAAAGAAAAAGAAAAAGAAATATGAAATATGAAATTTTATTTTCAAGAAATGCCCTCCTATTATATTATTACCTACCTAGCTATTTCTGCACGCTTCTTGCCCTTCTCAAGAATCTCTGACAACTTATCGTAATTCTCATCTTGAGATAATACTGCAATTTCATGAGGCTGCAAGCCATCAAGTGTACCTTGAGCAATTTCTCTGCGTTCAAGAACTGATATTTTCTGTTGTTTTCTTGGAAATCTAGAAAACAACACACCAATTGCAAATATTAAAGGCCAAACTGATATTCTGATAGGATTAGCAGACAAAAGGACATAAGCAATAGTTGCAAAAACAAATTGGAAAATAGCACAAACTAATCCAACAACATCAGCAAATGTTCCTAAAGGCTTGAAGCTTGGATGTGGAGAGTAAAACCAGGGTTTAAGGCCTCTAATCATCCAGCTAACCCTTTCTCTTTTACCTAATCGAACAAGATCAAGAATGGAGAACAGCATGATTGCTGATGACATAATCATGCTAATTAGTGCGTATCTAGGCTTATGCTCTGCTGATAACTGATCAAGAACAGCTGATGGAAGCTCCAAAACAAGATTCGTGATGATAAAAATCCTTTCTATTGTCATATCCTGTTCAGAAAAATTAAGAATTGGTATTTGTAGCAAGAAATTAGATTGTCTAATTGAAAAAAAAAATGAAAATCTCAACAAGTAAATTACCCTTCGATTCAAACCATTTCCCCTATTTTGTGTCTCCTCAGATTCCATGATCTTATTTCAAAAGAGCAGCTTTTGTTGCTAGAAAACAAAACAAAACAAATATTGTTGGTGTTGACTAATTGTTTTCTTTTGTACCCTTTTGATTAATTCAAGCCACTGCAGCGCACCTAAATGGTCTTTAGCGATAGATTAATTTATCTTATTTTCTATCGGATGTACAAGTCGTTTGCTAAACTTAAATGATCTTAACCGCTTGAGGAATTACATTATTAACCACTTTACAAGAATAAATTGAGGTTTAGGTTTGACTCTTTTAGATCAAAGGACTAGCAACATTTAAACTGTGTTTGTCTGTCTATCCCCAATAGAATGTCAAAGGTCTTTTTAGTAAATGTTGATAAATGAATTATGAATTAGCAACATCATTCATGATTCAAAATACACTCCAAGTGGCTCCTCTAACCCTATTACCAAAGGCCCATTGATGGAAATTCTGCAAGCCCTCAAAGAGAAAAACCCAACACTCACAAATCCAAGGCCCAAGATGATGATGAAGCCCATGAGTCCAAAATTCTATCAACGTATATGATGTAAATGATACAAATATCATGATTGTCCAACAGCATGCATCACGGTTAACATGCACTAATGATAAATATCATCCTGTGAGTATTATGAAGGAAAAATATCTATGGATAAAATTAAAAGAATTAGTTAAAATTATAAAAAATATTAAAAAATTATGAAATTTTTTTCTCATTTGGCCTAATTAAAATTAGTCAATTTGCACTATTTCACTAATTTAGTTAATTAAACGTGGAGAACTGAAATTGGGTCTATCCCATTCCTATGGTAGAAAATTAGGTTTATCTTGTTGAAAGAGGCATCCATACTCTAAAAAGTCCAAATTATTAATTATAAAAGGGAACTTGGTGGGTTGTTAAGCTTAATTAGTGGAAGGAAAAGTTCTAACATTTGAATTAGGAGCATAGAAGATTACACTTTTCAACTCTTAGAATCAATGTTCTGCTTCAGAAAACATGTTTATTTAAGATGTTTAATATTCTTCAATCCAAAATTTATACATTCACGGACATAGTTTAACGGTAAATACATATTAGAATCGGTTCTCTCCGAATGTATCAAGAAAAAAAATCAAAATTTATTAATTTACTGAATTTAACAAATGCCAACCCATACTCAAGAAAAAGAAAAAGTATTTAGAAATAATTTTATTATTTTGAACCTCATTATTATTAAAAAAATATTTATATTAAACCTAATAGTTGAGAAGTCCTTTTCTATATAAATTAACTACCACAGCCAAATTATATGCTACACCCCTCAGACTCAACCTGAAGAGAATGTGAGCATCACATGGACAGAAACTTGAAATTAGTTTTGAAACTTTTATAGAAATGAGATGAGCATGATTTACCAATTGGTGCAATTGAGAGAAACCTACCCATTTCTACACCTTAGTTAGCAAATGAATCCCCCCAAAAAAAACATGTATTGGCATTTTAATATCTATTTATGAGAAAATATTCAAAACCTATATAATGGGAAAATGTTTGATTTCTAACTAAAATATAAAAAAATGTCCCTAGTCTACAAAGAGATCATTCCAATCTTTCCTAAATATCTCGATTATAATAATTTTCATCAATTTAATAAATAAATAAAAATATTTATTTTATTATATAGTTCTTATTTTTGTTCCGATGCATTTGACTTTTTAATAAGTAAATAAAAGTAAAAATATGGGCAAAAGACTAATTCAAATATTATCTGAAACAACCCAATATTGTCCGTGTCAATTTGTTGATTATTGTCAGACACACATAATGACACTGACCAAACCCATTAATCTTTATGTCTATATCTTTCAAAAAAAAAGACCCCACCATCATCACTTCAACAACCCCATTAAAAACCCCTACTTCTCTTCTTTCCCTCACTGCAGACACTCTCACTTGCAAAATTCTCCATCTCCATCTCTTTGGTTGCAAAATTTTGTTGTCTTAGATTCTGAAGAAAATGGCAAAGGGAAGAGGCAGTGCAATGTTGGGAACGGTGTTGGTATCCATATTGGTGGTTCATTTAGAGATGGCTAATGCTGCAATTTATAATGTTGGAGGTTCGAATGGTTGGACCTTTAATGTTGCTGCCTGGCCTCAAGGAAAACGCTTTAAGGCTGGTGATGTACTTGGTAAGTCTAATTTGCTATGTTCTGCTCTTATTTCCCGGGAACTGGGGAGCCGGCCCCCAACCTCAAAAGAATTTGAAAATCTTATTTATAAATAGTTCTTTGATTTACCCCTTTAGTTTTAACAATTTTCTTTTGAATCCCTCTAGTTTTGGAGTCTGGCTCTGGTTTTGTCTCTATATCTAATTTTTCCATATTCAAATACTATCTAAAAATTAATAAAATTCTCTCTCTCCCTATATGTATATATGTATATATATTGACTATTGACAGTTTTCTGTTTAAAATTGTAGTATTCAACTATGCTCAAGCAGCACACAATGTGGTAGCAGTGAACAGAGCAGGATACACGTCTTGCAATGCACCCAAGGGAGCTAAAACTTACACATCAGGCAAGGACAGGATTAAGCTTGTGAAGGGACAAAACTTCTTCATCTGCAGTCTTCCTGGCCATTGTCAAGGTGGAATGAAAATTGCAGTCACTGCCATGTAATTTGTGACCTTGGATTCTGTGTTTTCTATCACTATTATGTAATTTTAGGCTTTGATGTTTAATAGCTCACCAAAGTGTCTGCTGTGTACGTTGGCCTGTAGTGGATGGCTAGCCAGCCTTTACAATAAAATTTGCTTCCCTCCCTCTCTAGTACTATAAATTTTTGCGTCAAATAAATTAACTTGAAAAGAAATTCAATTAATTATACTAAAGCACAAAGCTAGTACGAGAAATATGTTTTTTAGTGGAACCAGAATCTAATCCAAGTGGATATATGTATAAACATCAAGCCAAGAACTCAGAAGTCAGAAGTCAGAATTCAGAACACACGAGGAATTGAATCAATTCATACATGCTTCATATGTGCAGTCCCCAAAAATCTATTTTAGCTTTAATTTTTTTTTTCTTTTACCTACCCCTAATAACCTTGAAATTTAAAATCCCGACATCGATTCACAATCAAAAGTTATTATTATATTAATAATTAAATGATGACTCGATTATGAAACATCTCACACGTTATACATATGATAATTAAAAAATTCGTTCAGAATTCTTTTCGGTGTTTTACTGAATAATACTTTGACCAAATCAAGAGGCTGAAAACCGGTTAGTAATTAAATTCCGAATAACGTAAAAAATCAGGACACCCAAATATAATATTCAAATTTTGTAAAGCAGTCATTAAAGACTATTAAAGGCTGAAATTACCATTTGGTATTTATAATCCTAGTCTTGACAGTAACACTCAAAATTGCACTATAAATAGAGAATGGATGATCTAAAAAAAGGACTGCTCTTTCATTCAAAGTATTTTCAAATCTACACTTATCAGTACTGATATTATAAATAAATTAACGTACTTTTCTTTTATCTTTTAAAAGTTTTCAATGTAAATTAATATTAATTCTCCAAAATATTTATGTTCAGATGTCTATAAATGGCAGTGGCAAGCAAGCAGAATGCTTTCAGAAATCCAAAGCCCAGTAGAAACATGATGATTTCGAACTTTTCTTTAAACATGCCAAACCCAACATATATATCATTACACAGACAAAGTAAAAGTTTCAAAAGAGAGGTGCAAAAAAGTGAAAGAAAAACATGCAAGATATGGATTTGCTTTTCACTTGGTTGACTTGCACATTTTTGTATAGCAGCAATCACAAAAGTTTTTTCGCAACTATCAATCACTTACTTGTCCTATATATCTTCTCATAATTTTGAACTCTCTATCACAGATTCTTTCCACATATATAGCAATATGATTTTGTCTCGTCTGTTGATAAAGATGAGATTATCTAAATATAAAAAGTTGAATTTTAGTTAATTAACCTTACTAGCTAAAAAGGAAAAAAAAGAAAAAGGAAAAGGAAAAGCTACTGATAATCTTGAGTCCTAATCTTTTCTAATTATATTATAAAGATTCAAGTATAAGCATGCATGGTGGTTTTATTTGTGTTTGTGTCTCTATATATGTATATGTATACCAGAAGAAGACCATAAAGCAGTTACCTGAAAACTGGATAAACTGAAATTTTCTTGCGTGCTTTGACAAGGTCAAGCTATGGTGCAAGAAAAAGAGAGAGAAATCTTGATAGTTTTGTGTATGTATGTGTGTATAAACACAGACACACACACACACACAGAGCATGTAGCTTCAATAATAATTTTCTGAGGGAAGGGTATGAAATAAATAATCTTTAAGGGTTTCTCATGGGAGAAATTTACACAGCCAGTTTGACATACTAGCCACCTCCAAGAATTATATAAAATGGAAAGTAAAAACTTGTTAAATGGAGGTGGACAGAATGCCAAAATGGCTCTGCAACAAAGCCCTGAGAAACAAACCCTAAGAGAGATATCTGAAGAGGCAGATGAGTATAGTTTACTAAGGACAGAGAGGTTAATGTTGAAATTGGAGAATCTTTAAAACGCTTTTGAAACGAAAAAAAGAACAACTTTATGTAGAGAGAGGGGATGCATATGCATGACCACGAGCATGAGCGTGCATGGTGTTTGTACGACTAGTTAGATAAATATTTTTGGTGGCCGTCACTTTTCATAATTAGCTCACTTTTATCGTAACTCTGTATACACTAATCACTTGTTTTAATCTAGGTTTCTAAATTAAAGACAACGTTACCCCATATTCATGTAGAATATAAATTCAAAATTTAAGGGTTTCTTCAACGGAGATCTTTAATTCGAATTCTCTCAATTATAAAAGTTTTATCATAGTCTGGTGACCGAAAAATTTTTATCAATTTGTTGAGCTAAAAATAGAGTTTTTTGCTGTGTAATTCATTCTGTTTTTTCGACCCAATCGAGTCGTGATATAAATACTTTTTTCTTTTACAAAAAGTTATAGGGAAGAGAGGAAGAATAGAGCATCGAAGAATTAAAAAATCTACCCGCGACTATAAAATAATAAGAGAGTCGTATTATTAAATTATGGCCTAATTTTTAAAATCTTTTGAATAATAGCGGCTCTAGATTTTAAATCGAAATATTGTAGTAAGGTTAAAATTTTGTCGCTTAGTTTTAGGGTTGGTTTGGAGGAAATTGACTTTTAGTTGACTATTTCGAGGGTAATGACTAATGAAGCCTAATTATAAAATTGATGACTTGGCATATTCAATTGGAATTGTCTTTTGACTTTGATGTGAAAAGTGAAAGGTGAATGGGCTATTTTTGTCTCCCACTTGATAGTTTAATCACGTTGTCAACTCATAATTCTTTGGGTCCAACTTCCCTATTGATTTGGAGGCAATTAGAATTATGCTACTTTAATTCTACAAGTAATCATTTTTATTATATCCCATTATATTCTCTTAATAAATCATTTTATAGTAATTATTTTGTCCATAAATATAGTATATTTTAAATATTTTAAAAATAATAAATAATATTTTTTTAATTTTATCTTTATTTATATTAAATATAATAATTATTTTTATAAATATTTAAAATCATCTTTGTTGAAGTATACGAGCAATCTCAATATACTGACATATGATGAAAAAAGCAAACCAATTAAAGTGACTTGCACTATTTTGTATTAATGTGACATCCCGATCCGACAAAACAATTTTAAGAAAATGGGTAGAGTAAGGGCTCCTGATGAGCCAGTAAGATGACAGGTTAACTAGGGTAGTGGAATGCTGTACACATGAATTAATTCGATCATATATTAAAAAAGGGAGAATTAATTATCAAATGCGCCTTTTGGTTGAATGGATGGAGACTTCAGGTTAAGCGTGCTCGTTTGATGAAAATCCTAAGGAAAGTTTTTCATTTCACTTTTAAGATAAAATCGTGCAGGTTTTGCCGATTCAGTATGGGATGGAACCGGCTTGATTCAAAGCGGACAATTTCTCTAGTGATTGGAGTGTCCGGAGTTTACAGATAAGCCCAATTCATTATAAAATCTGAATTATTAAATACTTAGATAATAAATTTGATTAATTACTCTTGGATTGAAATTCTTAACAATCTTCCTATTTCTCTGTTAAATGTATTAGATATAATTGTTGAAAATTGAGATTGGAATAATAACGTGAAATAAATAATAATTTGGTCAAATTATCTTTAATTTTATTTTAATTTAAAAAATTAATTAATTTCTTAATTTTTATTTTTATGTAAAAGCCTTCAACAGTTTAAATGAATGAAGGGAGTTAGTTTGTAATTTTGAGCCGAAATACTTCGTCAAAAGCAATTTCATTGTTGAAGAAAGAGATAAAAAGGCATCTGGTATAAATTCACATTTTGAATGATTATTCAATTTTTCAGAAAATGAAAATTGAAATTTGAATAATTGACTTTTTTTTTTTTGAAATATTGTAAATCACATGTATGTATGCATATTAAGTTCCAAGTCAATAAAGAGATTTTTTCTAGAGTAAGATTTATTATTTGAGATAAAATAGAAAATAAAATTCACTAGAAATATATAAAATTTAAAATTGTAACATAACACGCTATATAGTCCAGTTGGGTCGAAACAATGAAACTTGGCCTCAAGGAAAAGAATTTTTTGCCGGTGAAAAATTGTTTCGTGAGTATAAATTTTTATAATAAGTTTTCTATTTGAATTCTAAAAGTAAAATTAATTAAATAACAATTATTTTATATTTAGCTTATAAGAAAAATAAGATTCAATAAATAATAATATAATTTTTTGTTAACAATATTAAGAGTTTGTCTAGTAATAATAGCCGTAAAAAATGGTTTAAGTTAGAAATGTTTGGTAAAAATAATTACTTAATTTAAAATGACAAAAAAAAGGTTTAATTAGTTGAATTTAGAAGAAAAAAACAATAGTGATTGTGGATAAAAATTAATTAATCTATGTGAACGTTGTTAATGTTAAACATTTTAGAAAAACCTTTCTCAGACTCTAAAAATTATTATAAAAGCTATAATTGATAGAGATATGATTTTGACTTGGTAAAAAAAAATTTAAAAATCGGCTCAAAAGCAATTGTCAAATAGACCATTAAAAATATTTAATAAATATTTAGAATAAGTTCCGCAGTTGCTATTATGAACAAGTACTAAAGACCAAGCTATTATGAACATCTATCAGTTCTTCCATTTTTGGGACAATCAAAGGGATTTCAATCTAAAGTCTAAACAGAAGTCAAATATCTCAGAATCATGCTATACATTATCGATAATATCTGCGCTGTAGCTATACAAATCAAACACGGAAAAAATCAGAAATTACAGAGCATACTTCTGGATTTTTGTAAAATGTGTTGCAGTACAATCAGGAGAATTCAGATAGTTTGGGACAACTATGACAAACAAGACATACATTATATTTGAATCATCCTAATCTTAATCATAATCCCTCAACTTTACAATTTTAATCCTATTCTTATTATTCCATATTTCACCTGCCAGATATCTTACATTGACTTAGTAATTGTACTATACAGCATCTGGGAGAAGAAGATGCGAGAATGTGCATTCTATCCCTTAAAGCAAGCACTATTTTGATCTAAGGTAAGAATTTGCTTGACTGACCTGCTATGTGGAACTAACCAACAGAAGAAGTTTACACAACCAATCTCATGCATCTTCAAAATCAAATTGGAAAAATAGCTTATGATGCTGCTTCATCTAAAGGACTATCGTCTTGAACTACTTTCTCAACTGGATTCTCCACAGCCCACATGGCTGCATCAGAGTATCCGAGCTCAAAGAGCCTGTCAAGAATACCATCTTCTGCTGGCTCCAATGCCCATTTGAAAAGCTGGAATGATTTAGAATGTATGTGTGTTAGTTTATCCTCAAAAGTAGACATATATCTCAAAGCTAATGTACCTCTCTTGGGCTAGCTCTATTTTCAGGATTACAGTCTGGACTAATCCCAATTCCTTGCAGTCCCAATCGACTCGCTGGGAAAGCACAAACACGGACCTACATTTGAGCAGGCACCAGAAACACACACAAAAATGGCATATTTGTTAATATAACATTATGGAGAAGAATGGGGAAACTGTAGCCAAAGGAAAAAAAAAAAACATCAAGAGTGAGATTATGTCAATCTTCAGATCCCTAAACTAATTGCGTCAAACAAGTTTTATGGAATGAAGAAAAAATGAAACACATGTCATCCTTAAGACATAAATGGCTATTAAAAAAACAACAGTAGGACGCCTACAATGCCATCCAAATGCTAAATCTATTAAATGCTACTCCAAAGCCAGTTTCAAGATAACCAAGTGAGCCAGCATGATACAATGTGAAGAGCCTATTTCAAAGTACACAACTTAATGAAGCAAAAAAGCATGAGTTGATTCCACGAGAAACAACAGAAAGAATAAAAAAAATGTGCAAGAAAGATGGGAAACAGAAGCATGTAGTTACTGTAGAACAATAGATATGAAGCGGAAAACAGAGGGTAGGAAAGGTGCATAAGCTTATCGCTCACACCCCATTAAGACACTTCTAGTTTATTTGGCAATTAACCATATCTGATTCTCCGGAACACTATTACCTAGCCCCACAAAAATTGAAGGTTATTTTATTCCACTCATTCAATTCTCTTCTATACTTTTCTCCCACTGGAACATAGAAACTTGTTATATTGTGCAAATAGCCGATAAAGTTCTGAAAAATGAACTATACTTTTTGAATAATCATTAAGTTATAAGACTTGGTGAGCATAATACTGTTCTGGCTCATTTCAAATGTCTCCATTAAAAGAAATATCACCAATTCACCACACTTCTTATGTTCTGTATGACTCCACTTGAACAAGTATAGTTTAGTGATCAAGCGACCAATTCCTAAGAATTACTCAGCCCACTAACAAAATGCAAAAAGTAAGGATTATACAACAAAGCAGCAAGGTAAGGCTTCAACTGATCTTATGTCTACTCAAGTGCGTAGATATTTCTTGCAATGTCCAAAGTAAAAATATCTCGAGCACTTACCGTATGAGCAGCAGATGTTGGTGGCATAAACAATGTCAAACCCCCATCAATGCAAAGGCGGTTTCGGAAAATTGTGGCAGGTCTTGGTGCAAGATATCTGCAATTGCATCATATTTGAACTGGTTTTACTTCTAGTTCAACGTTATTGTAAGTAACAATTATTGTAAGTAAACTGATAAATGAACTGTTCACCCTGGAATAAACGAAGAAGTGAAAACTGCATTTATGAGATCTTCCTTAGAATCAAATTGATCCACTAATAAACCCCTGGGCCTCCACGAAATCTGAGTTACAGCAACTGTGACATGACAGACTAAATTAAAAGAGTGCAAGAGCAAACCAACAAAATGAACCAGATGTCCAAATGAAATATCTTCAAATTCTCAAATGAATTCCATAATCATTGGCATAAGCACAGGGGGAAATAAAATTAGATAAAAATGGAAAGAATAGATAAAATTAAAGATAGACGGAAATTGTAAATAAGTCATCTAACACCAAAATGAACGTGCATGTTAAGAACAGATTAATTTAGTTCTATCCACTCACATTCATTTAAGTTTTTCCATCCCAAAGCATATGTACTTCTATCATCACATCTACCTCACTACATATTCATCTAATCAACCAGGCACATGTGCAACCACACAAAGTAATAAATATCTCCAACTAGCAAGCCTTCCCAATATGGTGTATACGTGTTATCATAGGGGAGAAAAGAAAATCATAGTTACCACGAACTCTCCCACTGGACCTAATATGCACATCATCTGGTAGAAACTTTTCAAGAACATCTCGAAGAACAGCCTGTGAAAAAGAAGTATCAGATTAATACTAGAATTATAATGGTTTTTTCCCCAAAACCATACAAAATATCTTAATTGGTTCTTTCTTTGCCAAAAATTTTACAGCTCAAAAGCCCACATAAAACTTCATGCCATACCAAAAATAAACCTATTCTTCCTAGCATATAAGAATTCCCTGAATGCATTTTATTTTACATCAAAAGAAAAATTGTTTCAGAAGTAGAAACAGAGATATGTTATTATATTAGTTCATAAAATTTTATATATTATGCCCTAATTTAGACATTCATTGTCGATAAGAAAACCAAAGGTGCATACTAGCCTGGAGAAATTAAGAATGAAAACTTCCAGTATAAAAAAATTTCAGCAGCAGACTAGCAATTTACCCCAAGTCGAAATGCAGTCCCTCTTAGCCGGCAGTCTTCAGCTAATATTTTAGTAGCTTGTAAGGCCTCCTGCATACTAGCTCCAGAGGCAATCACTGCACACACTATAGCCCCAGCAGAGGAACCGGCCAGTGGAGTAGTTTCCTGTGTCAGATATACATATCAGAAAACAACATTTTATTTGAAATTTTCTCAGAGAAACAATAATGCATCAATAATAGATTAAAATTAGGGGAACTTTTTATTTGCAAGGAAATACCGTATTACGTCAGGTTTCATATTGTTTTCAGCACGTGGCATGAAATTTTAGTAAACAAAAGCAAATATCTTTTGTTTGAATACATAACTAAAGTGATGCAAAAGATAAACAAATGCGAGTCAAGCTGTCCAAATTTTTGGCAAATATCATCAGTTCAAAATGCCAAACTAGAAACTGCAACCCACAGATCCATATCCATCAAATAGAATATTGAAAACCTTTTAAGCAAAATTAAAAACCAAAATTGCTAAAATACACTTTCCCAATTCAAAAGCCCTAAACCTTACTCGGAAAAATTGTCAGTAAAAAACGAAGATTGACTAACCAAATATAAAAAACAGACCTTAATGTAGCCCTTTTCAATGAGCAATTGGGAAACACCAAGATGATAAGGAAACAACAATCCAGCAGCAGAAAAACTAAACCCAGGACTTGTAATTACACGCCGTTCTTTCTCAGCCTCAATATCCTTAACCCTCTGTTCCCAAATAACATCCGGCTCTATCTCATCCTCCATTACCGCTCCTATCCTTTCTTCATAATCCACATCACCATTCTCTTTCCCATTCGATTTTTCAAACAAAGAAATCCCAGAAGAAGAAAAACTCCCATTTTTACTTCTACTTCCACTTTTCAACAATCTCGAAGCAATTCCCAAAAAAAGCTCTCCTGTAGCGACAGCAAAAGACTTCTTCTCGGCCGGCACCGGCTGTTGAGGCGGTGGTGGGTATGTAATTTTATTGTTATTAGAAGAAGAGCTTTTAACGGAAAGATTTAGGGATTGTGAGCGGTGGGTGAGATATGGGTTGGGGTTAGGGGAATGAAAAGGGAGAGAGGTGGATTGAGAGTGAGGGAGAAGGAGGGAGGAGAGAGAAGGAGCCATAGGAAATGGTGAAGCAAAAGTAGAAGAACCTGAGGGCCTGTTTGGTTTCTTGATGAAGAACATTCTTAAAAGGATATGAAATAAGACTTTCTGTCATTATCTAAGTGGATTTTGTGTGCGTCTTTGTTTTGGAAAATTGTTAATTATTACCATTTTCCTTTTTCTAATTGTGTTTTTGCCAGGAGAGAGAGAGAGAGAGAGATGTCAGTTTGTGTTTTGTTTGTTTTTGGGGCCAACCGAAAACGAAAAAAATACTAAGAAACTACAAATTGATTTTCCATTTGTAGAAATTTAAACTGCCATCAAACGTAAATGTTGATTTTACAAAATATTTTTAATGTTGAGTATGGGTGAATTTTTTAGCATGAAAATATAAAATATTTCTATAAAATGAAATTTTGATAAACATATAAAATCGAATCGAAATGAATATCTTAATGCTTGTGGACTTCTGCCATCACATTCACATCTACCTCCCTACAGATTCATCCAGTCAAACCAAGCACTTGTATTTACGTGCAGTGCACACACATCCAACCATCCGAACTTGCAAAGTAATGAATATCTCCAACTAGCAAGCCTTCCCAACATGATGCAAAGGTTTTATCACAGGGGAGAAAATAAAATCAGACTAACCGTGAACCCTCCCATTGGACCTAATATGTGCATCATCTGGTAGAAGCCTTTCAAGAGCATCCGGAAGAACGTCCTGCTAAAAATAAATATCAGATTAGTACTAAAATATTAAATTTACCCCAAGTTGAATTGCAGTCCCCCTTAGCCGGCAGTCTTCACCTCCTATTTTAGTAGCTTTTAGGGCCTCCTCCATACTAACTTCAGAGGCAATCAATCACAAGCTATAGCACCAGCAGAGGAACCGGCCAATGGAGTGGTTTCCTGTGTCAGATATATATATAACAAAACATTTTATTTGAAAATTTCTTATAAAAGCATTAATGTATGAATAATAGATCAAAATGAGGGGAAGATTTAGTTGCAAGGTAATACCATTTCTGTATTTACAACAAGTTTCACATTGTTTTGAGGACACGACTCTTCTGTAAACAAACGCAACTATCTTTTGTTTGAATACGCGACTGAAGTGATGTAAAGATCATCAGATGCACATGGTCCAAGCATAAGAAGAGCAAAAGAAGAGTGCCCAACCCACATGAAAGTTATCATGGACGGAAATGTTCTACTGAAAACATGAATATTTGTGATTCATAAGTAATAGCTCGCAGAAGCTCGGGACAAATTCCAGTAAAAAAATACACAGCTGATGTGGATAAAGGAAACATTTTTCAGAACAAATATCGAACTGCCCAAATTTTACTTTACTGTTGGCAAATATCAACTCAAAATGCCAAACTAGAAACTGCAATCCACAGAATTATATCCATCAACATAGATTATTGAAAACCTTTGAAGCAAAATTATAAGTAGAAACTGCTAAAATTAACTTTTCAAATCTGAAAAAAAGGGCAAAATTCAAAGCCCTATTTTAGTAGGAATATTAGAAATTTCACTAAAAATGAAAATTGACTACACAAAAGAAAAAAAATTAATGAAAAAGACCTTAATGTAACCCTTTTCAATGAGCAATTGAGAAACACCAAGATGATAAGGTAACAACCATCCAGCTGCAGAAAAACTAAACCCAGGATTTGTAACTACACGCCGTTCTTTCTCAGCCTCAATATCCTTAACCGCTCCATTACCACTCTCTTTCCCATTAGATTTCTCAATCAAAGAAACCCGAGAAGAAGAAAAACTCCCATTTTTGTTTCCACGGCCACTATGCAATAACCTCGACGCAATTCCCAAAACAAGCTCTCCCGTGGCGAGAGCAAAAGAATTATGCGCTGCCGCAGGCGGCGTTTGAGGCGGTGGTGAGTATGTGATTTTATTGTTATAATTAGAAGAAGAGCTTTTAACAGAAAAATTGAGGGATTTGACCGGTGGGTGAGATATGGATTGGGGTCGAGTGGAGAGAAAGGGATAGAGGTAGATTGAGGGGGAGAGAGGAAAGAGAAGGAGCCATGGAAAATGGTGAAGAAGCAGAAGGAAATCGTCTGTTTAAAGAACATCCTTAACAAGAAAAGGTTGGTTAGTTTTAGGCGCCAACGGAAAATTAAAAAATAATAAACAATTTTCAACCTTTTTTTCTTCCTTTTTCTGTGTTTGGTGGATCAGAAAAGCATATGAATATTTATTTACAATAAATATTTTTAATTACATAATAACTCATTAAAAGTTTAATAAAAACATTTTATATAATAAAATATTTTTAATGAAAGGACTTACAATTTAATATAATAGTAAAAAACTCTAAGTAATATAATAAAGAAGACTTTAAAGCAAATAAACAAATTTAATTGAAGGTAATTAAACTATAATTTTTTAATAATTTTCACTATAATCTCTTTTAATAAATAAATATACTTTAACAATCCAATAAGAAACTAACGTAATAAATCAAATTAAATATTTAAAAATAATAATTATTTTTATTTTTATTTTTTAGTCAATCAAAATCATAAATTTATTTTAAAAATTTATTAATAAAATTATATTCTTTAATAGAAAGAATAGAATTTGAATTAATAAGATATTAATATAATTAATTAAGATGTTTAAAAATGATATTTTTTTATTTTATTTTTTTGCCAACCAAATTAGGATGCAATTTATAATTAAAGAAATTTAAGCATACCCTTTGTAACTCAAAATCTTAATTATCTAGATATAGTTATTTAAAATAAATTTTAAAAAAAATTTCAAATGGTTTATATTTACACATGTTCATTTAAAATAATAATGTTGAAAATAAATTCAACAATAGTAAATAATAATAATAATAATAATAATAAATTATTAAAATTATTTAATTATTATTAATATATATATAAATAAATATATAATGAAATAAAATATAATAGTAAAAAATTTTAAAATTTCAAATGTTCAATTATTTATATGTATTTATCTATTAAAAAAGTTTAAAAAAATATTTAATCAAATTATAGAGATATTATATATATATTTTTTATGTTAAAATTTTTTAATTGTTATGACTAATGTTATTTTGGAGTACTTTAAATTTTATAAAGATAATATAAAAAATCCTATGGTTCCCCGCCCTTCATTCTTACTAATTCTTACTTTTATATATAGTACAGATAGTATGAATATTATTATTTTTTATAATTTACTTCTCAGAAATTTAATTTATATGTCAAACATGTTTAAATTATAGTTCTTCCGAAATTATTTTCTTAGAAGTACACAATTTTGAACCAAACAAGACTTCAGTCGTTTTATCAAAAAAATATGACTTACTTCGAGTATTGTGAGGAGTAATAAATAATTTTTTTTCAATTTTACCCTTTATAATGCAATGATGTAAAATAAGAGTAATTATGTGAAATAAAATATAATTTTGTTAAATTTCTCTTCACATGACTTATACTTTGAGAGAGACGGAATATCATTTTTAATAAATAAAACAAAAAATAATACTAACAAAGAAGTTAATCCATACGGGAGAGTGCTCCAAATGTGGAATCCCTTGTCTTGATTACCATCTAATTTTGCCAGAAAATCAGGACAAAATGCTCCTAATTTCAATTCAATAATTCAGCCATTGCTCACCCCTTCTACATACAAAATTCCTCACAATTCATTAGCTTGACGCTGGCTAATTTCTCAAACAGTCTAGTCCACATTACCAAGGGAAAAAAATGAAATGTAGGAAAATAAAGAAAAATATAATAATAGCCATAATAAAATTTTATTTAATTGATAATAAGGTATTGTTTGATTGGTCTTTTCATTTATACAAAGAGCGTAGAAGTTCTCGGGTTCAGAGTATTGTGGAAAATTGACTCATGCTGTGTAGCATAGTTCACAGCACCTACAGCAACATTTTCAAAATTCTAAAATCCTGCTTCAAGAATGAGTTTCATTAGAGAGGGACTCTATAGGATGGATCCACCATTTTCAAAATAAACAAATTTCCTCTATCTCCCCTTGAGATTCTGCAGACAAGAAACCATAGTCCAATATGAGTGATGGGTTTTTGATTTTTTCTGTTTTTTTTTTCGGTGTAAATGTCTATTACTTGCCTTAACTCATCATCCAAGTAAGTGATTTCCAACTGACCACGCCCACTTCCAGGTGATGCAATAGGTATCTATAAAGCATTAAAAGAATATTATTTGTCAATTTCTAAGATACCTGATCATGGTTGTGATACCATTCAGCCTGCCTTTTGTCAGACTGAACTTTATAAAAATGAATCGGGTCTAACTCAAGCGAGTTCAAGGAATACTCATGCAGGTGACCCAACATTAAAACAAGGTAGGCTGTAACAGCATGTTATATAATGAATCGGGTCTAAGTCAGTCTTCGAAAGCTAGCTGAAGAGGAGGAGAATTGCTCATGCAGGTGGCCAAGGCAGACATACCACATTATAAAATGAACAAGTCTAACTCACTCCTCAAAAGCTAGCTCAAAAGGAGGATCGTCAAAGTTTTATATTTTGAACAGAAACCGCATCCCAAACCCAGTTGGCTAACAATTGAAAAATTGTAATGTTAAGAACTGCATTTGACTTTTACCTACCAGACCAGCAATCCTGAAGAAGTCAAATTTAACAGCTACCCTTCTTGCATTTACAGGCACTAAATTAGCAGTGACCTGTGGATAAATGGGTAACCGTTCAATTTCAGCTGAATGCTCTAATTAAATAATTTCATTTAGTTTTTTTGTATTTTTTCCCCAAGCAGATGTTTATTTTACTGAAAAAAACTAAAAACAGAATGGAAATACTTTTCAGATACTTGAAAAGAATTAAGAAGAGGTACCTGATTAAAGAATGGCCAAGTTTCCATATTTTGAGCTCTTAGAGTATCAACATTAATTGCTTGGAAGATTTTTCCATTTGGTCTTAACAACATTGGCCTCTGTTTCAAGAATACTACATACAATAGTAAATTACAGGTTCTGCAATTAATCTTGTTTTACTTTCTCTTAATATGCCAAGTGCATCCGTATTTGGAATCAGATCATTACTAATTATGAAACAATTATCTGTTAGAAAGATCGAGTTTGCCCGTTACAGATCATTTAAACATGTACAGCAGGAAAATAAACAGAGAGAGAACAGAGCAATAACCTTTGTTTGAAGAACTGATTGAGAAGTTGTATATATAAGCTCCCATTTTCCGTTCAGCAAATTAGACTTCAAAGGCTCCTTTACTTTGTTCACTGCCTCAAGTTTACGAGCAATCTGATCAAAATGCATAATCCATAATCTGATCAAATTAATGATAATTAGAGTTAAATTAATCAGGATCAAGCTCTAACCTCATCAACTCGTTTTTGATCCTCAGGTGTAGCCTTAGCCCCGCGATCAAGAGGAACTATAGCCTCGAGTAGTTCTTCTTTAAGGCTATTAACATCTTTATCTTTTATCAAAAAACCCTGAAAGAAGGAAACTTTAGTCCTCCATTTCCAAGAATCAGCAGTATCATAAATCTTGTTCTTGTTAGAGCTTATCTCAATGTGGGTATTGGGTTTTAGAGACAAGCAAAGAAATTTTGATGAGAGAATAGTTTGTGGAGGATGAGAAGTAGTAGTTAAGAGTTCAGTTGGGGAAGTGAGTGTTTTTAGGTTAGCAGCAGCTGAAGTGGTGGTTGCGGCCATTGGTGGTGGCTGTACCGGCGGTGGAGCAGTAGAAGCTTTTGATTTTTTTTTTCTTTTTGAACGTTGGTGTTTTCTCAATCTGTGGATAAGGAGCTTAGTCCACTGTTTTTAGGCACGTGTTTTTATAATATGGAAAATTGGGAATTTTTACATGAAAATGAATTTTGGAGAAAAAATAGTTGGTATTTGATTATTGGATAAGACTTGTATATCAAAGTAATCAACGAAGGATTCTTTTAAATTTTATTGCTTTTTCTTTGTTTTCCAGTGAATATTGTACGCACGAACATATTTTTAATTGGTTTGATATATGCACGGCCGGAAGTGAACAAGTCTTTCACCGATTATTTACTGTTGAACGGAAAAATATGAAGAAATTGAATTTTTTAACTTCAATATTGCTTAATACAGTATTTTGAATGTATAAAGTCTATATGTACAGATGCAAGAAAAAAGAGCCAGCACATGTTTGTATGCAAAATCTTGCAGGCTTGAAGAAATAGCCAACAAGCAAAACAATTTCCTGTATGTCACATATTTATACAACAAACGAAGCAAGTTTCTCCTTCCCATGATCAAGCAGGACAATCACAGTGCCACCATGCGATTGAGACATCAGAGGGGGACGCGATATGAAGGGTCAACCATTGTCAAGATGAACAAGTTTCCTTTATCACCCCTGGAAATTCTGTTGGAAAAAATTATGCATGTTTCAGTTGAAGTGAGTTTAGCTACATAGTCGCAACAGAGCCAAAAGATGTAATTTGAAATTAATAAATTTGCAGCGATTTAACCAAATGAACAAGGACTAGTCACATGATCATCAAGGATTGAAAGGACCCTTTTTTTCGGAAATAATGAAAGAATATTACAAGAAGCCATTTCAACAATTGGTATGAGAGGAAAACATAAAAAGGATTGTGATTCTTGAAGTTAAAAGATAGTTAATTTCAAGTCCAAGAAACAGTAACGTCAAGTCAAACTCACCGCAGTTCTTCATCCAAATATGTAATTTCCAACTCACCACGAGCTCTTCCAGGTGCCTTAACTAGTATCTGGGAACCATGATAAATCGATTATTGATCCATGTTTCTAAAATAAGCTACAATTCATGACTACATATTCAGTTCAGATAATGTAGAATCAATTTATCACCAATTGTATACACTTTTGAAGAAAGTTATACTTCTACTGTTGCAGAAAATTCATTTTTGCCGTTAGTTTCCCAACAGCAAATTATATTAGATTGAATGGCGGTTGTTTCTATCTAATTGAACCTTCAAGTTCAAATAGCACCTCTGACACATTCAAAAGAATAAAACAGTAACAATATAAAGATAAAACGAAGTAGAATCATCTATTGCACTTAAGCAGATGTGAATTTTGCTACAAGATTTGTAATGAATAGAATTAGTAATACAAGAAAGCTCAAAATTTGTGATTTGTGCTTATTTTTCAGTTTTATCTGTTGTCATTATGCAAAAGCTCGCACCAATTCATTAGACCTGACATCTGTAAAATTATAGACAAATGCTACAATAGTTAGTAGCAGGAATAACACTTACCAGACCAGCAATTTTGAATTTGTCAAATTTGACAGCCACTTTTTTTGCATTCAAAGGAGTTAAATCTGCTGTCACCTACAAGGCATTAATTAATATCAGTTAACAAGCAAATGTCCATGCAAGAATCATAAAAAAAAAAAATAATCATAAACAAAAATAAAAATAAAAATCATTTCAAAGATTATTATAGCAAGTTATTGTTGGATGGAACACGTCGAGGATAGATGGAATTAAGGCCTAAAGACTGCCAAAGGAAGATCGTATCTTGACCCAAAAAAGAAGTTTGTTGCTTCCATCAGAAAATCATAGAGATTTGAAAAGAAAAGATTTCTGAAGAATAACAAAGATTCCATGGTTAATTGGAAATGGAAAATTACCTGGTTGAAGAATGGAAAAGATTCCATATTCTGGGCCCTAAGTGTATCTGTATTAATTGCTTGGTAGTTCGTTCTAGACCTTAAGAATTTGGGCCTCTGCATGCATAGCATTATTTTTCAAGCTATATCAGTTTATGCAGGAAAGAAAAGAAGTGACTATAATAAAATTTTTAATAATTCTAATCCTTTATCTTGAAGAAATACAGAAATGTAGCAAGAAAGCAACTATATGCCTAAGATCAATGACAAAAAAGAAGTGAACAAAAAGAGACAACTGCAAAACATACCAAAGCCAAAAAAAAAGAAGTGATTATTAATCACATCAAAACAAGAGACTCTACAAGATACATTCAAAGGATTCTCATTCCTCAGACGAGGGACAAAAATAGGAAAATACCCATCAAAGAAAAACAAAATTGCATAATAATTCTGCTTACCTGGGTTTGTAAAATTGATTGTGAAGTAGTGTAAATAAGCTCCCATTTCCCATTTAGTAAATTAGACTTGAGTGGCTCCCTTGTCGGATTAACTGCTTCAAGTTGGCGTGCAATCTATTAAGATACACACACATGGATATTGAAAACTGGCAAAAAAACGTCAACTTTTCTATCAAAATTTTAGAAAGCTTCACCAATTAGTCACCCTAGAAATGTCATGGGGATCTAACCGTATGTTTAATCCAAAAAAGTACATTTCAAGTTCTTTTTTTTTAAGTAACTAAATAAAATATGTTAGTTATGTCCAGAATTATACTTCAAAATATATACCATTTCAGTATAAACTAAAGTTGCTGAAACATAAAACAAAGTTTGGATTGCTTGTAGACCATAGAATGCTATTCCAAGAATTGCATTTATTCCTGATAACAAGCTCAAAGATAACCTAAGTATTTCTTATTTTCAAGGAACCTACTCTTATTCCTTATCTTGAATTAGAATCCTAAAACCCAAAAAACAAAGTTAAGAGGCAAATCCAACTGGGGTTGTCTCAATCGCTAATTCCAAGTGCTGTTTTAAAATATTAACAATCATAAGAGGCAATGAGAGGATAAAAAAATACACAGACCTCATCAACTCTCTGCCTGTCTTCAGGAGAGGCATCAGCCCCGCGATCAAGAGGAGCAATGGCCCTAAGAAGCTCTTCCTTAAGAACCTTAGCATCTTTGCCCTTTTTCAAGAAAGAAGGAAAGAAAGAAACTTTAGCTCTCCATTTATCAAAGTTTGAGTTTTTACTGGTTGAAAGGTTCAAGAGACGGGTTTGGTTGTTATCAATGGGTATGGAAGAGAAGTGAAAGGTGGCAACTTTAGGGATTGATGAATTAGTAGAGAATTGACAGGCAGTGAGGATTGAAAGAGAGTTTTGAGAAGATAAGGCCATTGTTACATGGTGAGTTTTTCAGGAGCTTGAAGGTGGGGGCTCTTTTCTATCCAGTAGCAGTTAATATTAGTTAGCGCTACACGTGATTATGCACTCGGAACGGCGTCGTTTCAATGGTGTTGGTGGTCATAATTAATTAAATATAAGTAATCCGAGTGACCGTTGTTTTTAAATGACATGATGATGTCGTCCAACGACGGCTTACTTTAAGATCAGTGCAGAGGACTAATTCAAGTGTACATTTATGTAAAATGACATGTCGTTCACTATTAGTAACGTGTAAAATAACGGAACTTTCTTCAAAGAAATATATTTCCCTTATTTCTGTTACAATCAGTTAGTTCTTCTGATATGAAAAATTGATTTATCTAACATTCAATGGCCAGTGGTCTTCTTTTCATTGAATCAGTTATTCAAAGCTAGCCATTACTATAGCTAAGGACTTGTCGTCAGATTGTTCCATTGTTAACAGCTACTTGCTGTCAGTGAACGACAAGCACTTCAGTAGGAGGGGAGCAGAGACAAGTCATGTGATATAGATGAACAACCATGCCGTTCCATAATAGTTGTCTTTCGTACACTAAAACGACCCGTCGTCTTACAGCGGATCCCGCTTGCATCCAGCTTCAATTTAACCTTGTGTTAGTGCCATGCTACTATTCGCGCGGAGGTGGATCACAGAAATCACGGCCGTATAAAACAAATGAGTATGACGTCGTCAACCCAAAGGAAAAACATGGCTAAACTCGTTGCCACTTTCTCTTCTTTCCCTTGTCGCTACTCTTAACGGTGGTATTCTATTCTTTCTTGCTTTCTTCGACCTTCTCTTGTAGTTATGAGCCCAAAGCTTGAATCTTGAATATCCCAAAAGAGAGAATATTAGAAAAAAAGATGCTTTCGAAATTCCCAGCTATCCAGTTGAAAGAATCTGTACCAGCAACACCCACTCCTTTGATTTTATTTCGAAAGGACTTTTGCAAGTTTGGTTGTTCTCCATCCAATTCCTCTGACCGCAGGTTGAGGTATAAGGTTGTGAGTCAGTCACTTGGGGATAGATGGAAACTTAGAGACATTGATGCTAGTAAGATTTTTTATCTTTTTTTTACTTTAACTCTTAGTACTCTGGAATTGTTTAAATAACAGCTTAAGGAGGTTATAATCATTTATGGGGTTTATAGAAGTTGTTCAGAAAGAGATTGAATGGATATGGAATCTTCAATTACTTAGGATTATGGTTCTAAGAGGTCACATATCAAAACCCGGAAATCAGTTGCTTCATAATACATAGTGAGTATTTTTAAAGCAAATAGCGCTTTAGTTACCATTTACAAGCATTTGCCTGGATGAAAGTAACGTGAACATCGAAGAGACTTCAATTCAACCGTAGGTTGCTGTTCTTTTATGCACAAATATGTGTATGTGTAAAACTAATCTTTAGCTCCAAACTAGATAGGGTAGCTACAAGGATTCCATACTTCCACGTATCTGGGTTAACATTCATGAGCTATGAAATCGATTAATTATAATTCCAGGTTTATCTATGCTGTTTTTTGATTCGTTTATTTTTCTTGCTATATAAATCTGGAAACCATCGTGCTACTTAACTCATAGGTCTATATGTTGGATTTGACAAATTTATCTCAGTTAATCATCCTTCCTACATGTCCCCTCATTTCTTATCGGGTCCATATTGTGCTTCTACGATCCATCTTAACATCCTTATCTCTCTATGTTTATTGTATGAACACATGGCTTCTGCCGTAATTTATAATTGTGGTTTTATAGTATTTACCCTTCAATCAAGAAAAAGGACTCGGAATCACATAGCATTCTGTTCATGTTCTAGTGCTTAAAGAAAATAGAGGATGCATGCAAATGAAGATGCTGTAACTTCATAATATATGCATGATATGGAGCTGTATGGATATAATAGCCCTTGGAGTGTTGTGAATTGTGGAATCTTTTGACAGAGGCAGTCCAAGAAAGAGTCAATTCATGGTTATCAAAGACCCAAAATCTTTTGAATGAGGTAACTTTGCCACTGGTAAAATCTGGTCAGAGTGGAAAGCCTGATCCTGGAACTGTATGTGATTTTCCGGAGCTGGAGGAAATATTTATGGCAGAACAGACTATTCATAGTAGCACACCAAATGGAGTTCTCTCATTGGCTGCTATAGTATCCATTGAGCAATTTAGCAGGTATAAGTGTCCTATATAGTAATTGTCATTTGAAATTTCTTTTGTTGGTCCAATTAGTTTTTATATAAATCCTGGAGGTCCTTTTGGACGATACCTTTTTGTAATGAAATGAAAATTATTGAATTGATGGAAAACAAACTTCTGTAAGAAGGGGAAAGAAAATTGAGAAGAGAAGGAAGATATTTTCTTAGCCATATCATAACAGAACAAAATGGACATAAAGATCCATGTAGCTGGTCCCTATCAGTCCGTTCACACTTTTTTTTTCTAAATGCCAACAATAAAATTATCCTAATTTAAGGTAGGTATCTTCTTGAATATCTACTAATTCATCGGTTCCTCTTACTCTACTCTACTCTTTCCCAAAGATCTGCAGCCAAATTTTACCAGCCACTTGGAGAATTGGCCTAGGTTACATAGTTTATAGTGTTGAAAACTCTATTCAGATATTCAGATCATTGATTGTCTTGCCCTCCTTTCTCTCTGATAACAGTGCTGATATGTATTTGTCATAAGAATGCTTTTCTTTCATATTGATGCTTAATATTATACCTACTGAGGAAAGAATTTTGATTCAACTCTTGGAATAAGATTTGCAGGATGAATGGATTGACTGGCTATAAAATGCAGAAGATATTTAAAGCACTTGTCCCTGAATCTGTTTATAATGATGCCCGTAATTTGGTGGAGTATTGCTGCTTTAGGTTCTTGTCAAGGGATAATGCTGCTATTCATCCCTGTCTCAAGGTTTGTGGATTTTAATGTCAGAAATTGTTTTGGGCTTGTGAAAGAATATGCTGTTGAAATGATAAGTTTTTTAGGTCCGGATTTATTCGCTTCTTGCTTGCTGTTTTTGAAAATTATCAGTTTAACAGTGTTATACTTGAAATTTTGCTTTGAAAATTTATTGGTTTTTAGACTTAGAATTATTTCTTTGCTCCATTTTGTGAGACATGCATGATATCCTTACAGGAACTGGCATTCAAGCAACTAATTTTCATAACAATGCTTGCATGGGAGAATCCTTATCACAAAGGAGATGGATCTGAAAAAGCTTCTCTTCAGGTTTAATTTTTTCCTATTTTCAGGAAACCCCTTGTAGCATTGTACAGTTGTGTATTTAGATCCAAAATGCATTAGCAATTTGGTTCATAAATTTTATTAAAATCAATAGAAAGGTGCATTGTTAGATAGATTTGGCAAACATCATACAATGGAGGCATCTGAAAGGTTTCCATTAGTATAATTAATTCATCTCATTGATCTTTTTTGTTTATAGAATCTATAAGAAGAATCCTGCTGTATGATAATACTGAGATATAATAGAGTGGGATAGTCACATTCTTTAATCTTGCAATGGATAGATCAAATCTAACTGTCTGGGGCTCTTTTGCCCTGTAATTACACAGTGAATTATATTCTGCTTGTATTAATGCTCATGAGGAATTGTAAAGGGTGATGGATAATTGAAATTCAGCTTGATCTCACATGTAAATATACCAAAGGCGGGAGACTGCTTAGCCTTCAAGTAATAATTGTTAACTAATTTGGGTCAACCTTAAGGTGAGATGAAATTGCCAAATCAATTGATTAATAATGCCTTATTTTCATCTTATTAGGTTCTTTAGGTAGTTGAAATCATCTTTTCCCTGAAAAAAGAAATCATGAAAAATGAATTTTCATTTTGTTAACCTCTCTGATTCACTTCTTTATTTTTTTGGGTCTTCAGAATTAGTTAAACAATGGTAATTTTTTAAAGTACTCTAAGGACTCTTCTCTTTTAATGCCTTCAATGAGAGTTTTTACCCTGTTGTTCCAAAAATTAATGCATTTGCTGTTGGCATTGAAGGGGAAGCTTGTTGGAGAAGAGGCTTTTGTACGCATTGCCCCTGCTATTTCAGGTGTGGCTGATCACTCCACAGCACATAACCTTTTCAAGGCTCTTGTTGGGGATAAAGAAGGCCTCTCTTTGGCCTTGTGGTTAACTTATGTTGATGAACTTCTCAAGTGAGTTTCATGATATCCTTGTAATGACATTTTGCTTGTTGACTTGTGATTTTTACCTTGATCACGTAATTGATTATGGATCTTCTTTGTTGCCATGAAGTAAAATGAATATGGATAACAATGGGTGATAATTCAAATATTTCGAGGACTCCAATGTCAAACAGAGTATTCAAATTTTTAATTGAAATTCTAGTAAAAATTGATTAAGGATTTAAGGAAGCATGAGGGAGATTGTTGGCAATGAAGAATCATTTTTATGAGATAATTTGTATGCTATTTTTATGCTTCAAGAAATTCTTGCATACAGACTATTGGCACTTGTAATAACACATATAAGAATAATGTCTATGACACTGTTCATACGTTATTGTTAGTCTTTCACTCTACTGGATGTTAGAAGATGCTTAGCAAAATCGTGATTAATTACAGAGATGCATTCAACCCTGTCTCACTTTTCTTCTGTTTTTACCTTTTCTTGATATAATTAATGGACATATTTGTGAGATGCTTCTTTTTTTCTCATATGTTTTGGCAAGCTCAGTTCCTACTGATTTTAGTGTAGGGTTCATGAAGGACGGAACTCATACCAGAATCGTGAGTTTCCCATGCTTTCAGAGGAGAGAATTTTATGCATTGGTTCTAGCCGGAAGCGTCCTGTTCTAAAATGGGAGAATAACATGGCATGGCCAGGAAAAGTTACTTTAACTGATAAAGCACTATATTTTGAGGTACTTATAACATCTGCATTATTTAATGGTTTTATGTTAAGTCTCTGAATTCTTTTGTTCAGGAAATCCTTAATGTTGATGGATACAAACATTTTCAAAGGTTTACTGAATGACATGGATTTTTTTTTTCTTTTTGGTATTATATAGGGATGGATTTGTTTAGTCACCATGAATATGGTGATATTTTTCCTATTGAAAAGTTGCCTAAGAGCAATGGAAGTGTTGGTAACCATGTGTCATCAATTCAAAGTCATACAAGTTTCAACACTATTTGATTGAAATATATATCTGTATAATGTGGTGTTAAACATATACAGGTGTGCACTAGGCCTGGTCATAGTTGTGTAACTTGTATGTCTATCACGCTTTCTACATACGAAAAAAAATTCTTAAATGATTGTGGATTTGTGCACCACTGTTTTTGTTACTGTAAAATTCTTCAAGTGGCTTATACAATATCCTTGATTGTGCATACTCAAGGATCATGTGTATTAATAGATATTTTTGCCTATAGATTGATTGGTATTATTTCTGTCCCTAATCGTTTATCGTATCATGCCTGTCTTGCAGGCTGTTGGCTTAACCAAGCATAAAGATCCTATAAGGTTTGACCTTACTGGAAGTGAGATACAGGTGGAGAAAACAAAAGTTGGACCTTTGGGCTATGTTCTCTTTGATTCTGCTGTATCCATTTCATCTGGTCCTGAGTGAGTCAGCTTCTCTGAGACCCTCTTTTTAGCTGAGTTTTGGTACATTCATACTAATGTCTCTGTTATCATGCTATCTTTCAATTGGCTGTTATTCGTTCTCTCCTTGTCAAATGATATGTCTCCATGATGCTATAGTGGGTAATGCCAATAAACCTGATGCCAAAATTGCATTTTCACACTTGTAATTTTGTAAAGCAAGATGGAGTTTTAAAAATTAAATATATTTTTATTGCAATCAACATTTTGGGTGCATGCTGGCGACTTTTTTTTTTTATATCCTTTTGTATAAAAAATTTGTTGGTAAATTTGTTAATTAAATTATGTCCATAAAAATCATTTATGTCGACATGGGGAATTTAAGATGAAAACAAATGCAGAAACTCGTATCTTCCGTATGACATGAAGACTCATTTTGTAAGTTTATATATGAATTATGAATTTCCTTTTTGTTCAGATCAGAGACATGGGTGCTAGAATTTGTTGACTTGGGAGGTGATTTGAGAAGAGATGTTTGGCATGCATTTATAAATGAAGTTATTTCTTTACACAAGTTCATCTGTGAGTTTGGGCCTGAAGAACATGATCAGTCAATATTTCAAGTGTATGGTGCTCAGAAGGGGAAGGAAAGGGCAATCACCAGTGCCATTAATAGCATTTCTAGACTTCAGGCCCTTCAATTTATGCGAAAGTTGCTGGATGATCCCATCAAACTTGTTCAGTTCTCTTTTTTGCGGAAGGCACCTTATGGAGACATTGTTTACCAAACTCTAGCTGTAAATTACTGGAGTGGACCTTTAGTTAAAAAATCTTCTGAGGCAGAATACACACCAGCACAAGGAGCAAGGTCTTCTGATGGGTTAATAGAAATTAGTAATAATTTATTTGACATAGATGGAAGTGTTTACTTACAGAAGTGGATGAAGTCTCCATCTTGGACTTCCGCTGCTTCCATTAACTTCTGGAAGAGCTCTTCAATTAAGCAAGGGGTTGTATTAAGTAAAGATCTTGTTGTGGCCGATGCAACTCTTGTGGAGAGGGCAACAATAACATGCAAAGAAAAATACCAAGTTGTTGAGAAAACTCAAGCAACAATTGATGCTGCAATGTTACAAGGGATACCAAGTAACATCGATCTTTTCAAGGTTTGACTATTTATTTCTTTTTCCATTAACTTTTCCTTGTTCTGAGTAGTTTTCCATTCATTTATATCTAAAATCTGTACTTTTAACAATTGTAATTTAACCCCTATCACTTGGTGAAGACACATTGGGAGAAAGCAGTATATTATACTCCCTAAATGACTTTGGACTTCTTTCTATATGGACTACAGTTTAAGTGGAATATAAAGTTTAAAATCCCATTTACATTTTCCTTTTTGTCAAAAATACCATACGTTTTTTGAAATTTCGTATTTTTTATATAGAAATCAGGCAAGTGTGTCAAAATTCTAAAGGGAATAATTCATACTAAGAATTTCCTCATTCTTGATTCTGCTATGGCTTTCTTATGCTTGTTAACTCTACTTTGAGAAGATCCATTTCTGTTTCCTTTTGGGTGAAAGATGAAGTAAACACCTGTGGATTTAGGGCAGTGTGAATCAACTTGTGATGGGATAAGTAAATCTTGGAGGGTTGAGTTTTTCCTCAATTTTTTGTTCTAGCCTTACTGAGACCAGTTCAATTTCTGAAGGATTTATTTTAGACAACAAGAGTTCCATATTTGCTAGTTTGGGGTGCATCTCTTGCAAATATTATTGTCGCAACGAATTAGATATTGATCATTTCTGGTCTTCTGTGTGTTTTCATGTTAGCACACAAAAAATAAGGATGACAAGCATTTGGAAATATTATTTTGTAATAGTTGGCCACATACTTGATATCGGAACGACAATAATATGCAGATTTCATGGTGATAAACAAGATCCCTGTATTAGTGCTACTAATACTAATAATAATTCTTACTTTTATTCAGTTCAGTTCTAATGGAAGTCAATGAATATTATTATCTAACAGATTACATCTTATCTTGATGCAGGAACTGTTATTTCCTCTGACTATGGCTGCCAAGAATTTTGAAAAAATGAGACGGTGGGAAGAGCCACATTTGACCATATCTTTTCTGGCATTTGCATATTCAGTTATTTTCAGGTAGGTCATTGCTTGAATAAATTGTTCACAAGAGCAACTTTTGGTTTTAGTTCTTGTAAACATCTCTAACAGCAAAGAAAGGCCTCCAGCTCACCTACTACCGAGATAATAATTATTCTTGGATTTAATGCTTAACTCACCGGTAGCTTACTCTGGCTTGTACATAAGTGTAACTCAGTCCACATGCACACACATTACCCATATACTAGCAGCACAAATACGATTTTTTTTTGTCTGACAAAGTTTCATGTGTAGGTTGTTCTTAATTTTTGGTTGTTAATCTGCTCAGCATTTGATTGTGCTGAATAGCTAAACAATCTGCTGATGAAAATGAGCTTACACATTTTTATCAATTGAAAGAAATTGCTAAGATCAACAGCTTTTCAGATACAAACAAATAATGCTGCCTACTAAAATTTTTCTGGCATAATGGTAATAAAGAGCTACCATGCTCTTGAGCCATGACTACTACATCTCTGCTTTTCTGGGGAGATGCTTATTCTTTTTTATAGGATCTACTATTAGTCTAGTCAGTTACATCTGAACTTACATTAGTTGCATCTAATGGCCTTAGATAACTGATTAGGAGTCTAATATCAGATTATCTGTGATGGATTTTTATTCTGAACGAAATCGCATACAAGGCTCTCAGTTTTTCTCAAATTATTTTTTCCTTGATGTTGTAAGAATCTAAGCTTGAAAACTGCCTTTCTTTTGCAGAAATTTGCTGCCTTACGTATTTCCAATGATGTTGATGGTCTTGGCGACTGGGATGCTAACACTAAAGGGGCTTAAGGAGCAAGGTCGCTTGGGAAGATCTTTTGGAAAAGTTACCATCCGTGATCAACCACCTTCGAATACCATCCAAAAGATTATAGCTGTAAAAGATGCCATGCGTGATGTGGAAAATTATCTCCAGAATCTGAATGTCACACTTCTAAAATTGCGCACAGTTGTTCTTTCGGGTCATCCTCAGGTATGCTGTCTTGCTGCCAAAAAGAAATAATTAAAACATTCAAATGCTATGACTTGTTATCTTCCAAGAGCTATTATTGCACCACTTAAAACTTAGAAATTATGTTCTTTTGTCGAATTCTGAAGAAGTATCACTGCATTTTGTGCTATGCAATGTTCCCTTTCCACCAAACAACTTTGGAAAATGATTCAGGACTGTAATGTTCTTTTTGACCTTTAAGAGCTGCGGGATGATTAAGAATAGGTAAGATTGAAAGCTTTTAGATATAAAATGGGTTTGGCGACTGTTCTCTGAGTTTTTCTCTGCCCCCTTAATATCAGGGAATAATGGTAGTCCAATCTTGCAGGGGATGGTGAAGTATTTGCAGAGCCTTATCTTGCTGCTGCTCTTTTTAAGTTTTGAAAAGTTTGTTTTTAATTGGTGAATATCTGATTTTGCAATTTGAATATTGTTAGATAACGACTGAGGTTGCTCTGGTGTTGTTGGCTTCTGCAACCATTCTTCTTATTGTCCCATTCAAGTATGTTGCTGCCTTTGTTCTTTTGGATCTCTTCACTCGGGAGCTCGAGTTCCGTAGGGAAATGGTTAAGAAGTTCATAACTTTTCTAAAGGATCGTTGGGAGACAATACCTGCAGCCCCTGTAGTTGTGTTACCTTTTGAATATGATGAGTCAACATCAGCAAATCAGAAGGAGAAAATTAATAATAAAAGATCAGAAAAAAGTTGAAAGTAGAGGCAACCCTTGGATAATTTGACACAGAGAAAGCTTTGTAAAAGAAAATGCCACCTCGTAATTTTCATCGGTCCACTTTGGTGTATGAGGAATGCTTTAAGGGTGAGAATTACTCTTGTTGGCTCCAAGCAGCTTTCATGCAGGTTAAAGAGGAAGGGCATGGTGGGATGTAGGGAGGCGGGTAGAGTTATTTAGAATTCATATTTATTAAAATCAAGGTAAAATAATACAAAGGTGCTTTGACGAGAATGTTCAAATTTTATATGATGGGTCGGTCTCTTATTCTGAACACAACAGCATGTAATCCACCAATACGTACTGAATAGGCAAAGGCGACAACCAATATTAACAGATCATTAAGCTTTATGATCAGGAATCAAGGTGAAATTTCGTGAAAAGTTTCTTATATACTGTTGATTTCAGCTTTTGACTATATAATTGACATCCCTTCTCTTTTGAAATTTTGCAGTTTGAAGCTGTACAAATAAATTTAGTCTGCTTGTGCCGCTTGTAAATTGTTGCCAACCCAAGTCATAACTTAGTAAATGTATTTAGAGAATTGCAGGATACAACTGCTATAAATGGTGGCCCTTACAGAATGTTCTGTTATAAAATTGACTTTTATTGAAGTTCCTTTGAGAATGATAAAATTGTTACATTTTCTGAGAATTGTAAGCTTATACTTGTGTTGAAGCGTTCTACTATATGGAGGAAGGTGCCTTCAAAAGTTCTCGTCTTTTTTTCTTTTCTTAAATTTCATTCTGTTATCCGATGATTATATCAATTGATCAAATTCTTTTTCTTTGATTCTGTTTGTGGAGTTGTATCTTCCTGGAGTATATCACTAAAAGTTTCAAATTTTACAGTTCTGAAGTTATAAGAAGAATAAACTAAGATAAAATAGACGATGAAACTGAAATTCTTGTGGTTAAGCAACTTGTTTACATGTGAAATGATCGAGCAGAAAAAAATAATAATAAATAAAAGAAAAGAAAAAAATACAATGCACGGGAGAAATACACATTTTCATATCAAAAATGAGAAACACGCTATACAGAATCACAGAAATGGCTAAATCTTGATTTGTAAAATAAATGCCAAAGGCAAAGCCACCATTAGATTCCACCATCCTTTGGGTACTAGTGCTTTTGATCCATTTGTTGTATTGCAGACAACCTTGTTGTCATGGTAAGAGCAGAAGGTTTGGTTCCTAAAATTAACCGACAAAATTGGTAATCACAAATCAGTATAAAACTTCCATTCTTTGTTGCACAGGAATGGAAATGGGGAAACATGGAAATGATATTTTATATAGAGAAACGCCCACGTCAGTGCATCAGAGCTTCCATTATTAATAAGTGTTAAGATTTTTTCTGTCAAAATAATAATATGAGCTTACCTTGTTGCACAGAATGAGATAATATAATCTGTTGCTGAGCATGTTATAATACTGGTTTCATCCCTGTCAAATGCATAGCTAGAAGCTGAAGGACAAACTTGCTTAAACCCTTTGGAATAGTTTGAGGGTACACAAGCCACAGGATCACTATATGCTCCTCTACAACAGTACTCATCAGAGTTAAACACATCACATGCGCTCCGGCAGGCAATGACCTTCCCGTCGGACCTAACTGCGAGATCCGATGGACAGTTTTGCCTTACATCTCCATCACAACCTGCAATGCTACAATTTCCTTTACCCTTAAGAGGTGAAACTACTATAGGTACATTAAACCCATCTACAAGGCTAACATCGTAAAAATCGACATCTCCGAGGGTAAATTCGGCAATTGAGTTTGGCGGGCTACTTGGGCTTGAACAATTTAGAGATGTCCCACAGCTACCTGTTTGGCATGATCCGATACCGTTTTTGTTGAAATCGCAACCGGTTCGAGCCCATATCCGGCCACTCCAACCGGCTGGGGCACTGTAGAAGGCGGTTTGGCCTGATTTCAGGACAAACCCTGCCCCATGACTATTGTCACCTTTTGTAATTATTCCAGGCCATATTGTCTCTTTGCAGTTATTATACAAAGTGAAAGTTTTTGTACCTGCGGAAGTATTTTGTCCTGTCAAAAACATTAAACATATAAGTTAATTGTGACAATACATTTCAACTATATGCAAGCAAAGAATATTCATACGAGAAAAAAACAATGTATTAGAATAATAATATTCTTGGCACGAGGGTTCAACATTCGGTTAACCAAATTAAATTAATTTGGTTTCAAGTTGTCTCCATACGTGTTTATAGTATCTAAATTTAAAACCAAATGACACAATACCCAATTCAAAACTGAATTAAATCAGTTTGAATATGGTTATTCAAAGCTAAAATAGTTATTTTGAGCTTAGAAATAAACTCGGTCAGTTTATATAGTAATCGAATCAAAAACTTAGAATCAAACGGTTTCACATAGTAATAGAATTTATGAATTCCATGGATTATGGTTTATTTTTTCTTAATCGTTTAAATTCTAGTAATTCAAATCACCTCTTAGCTTTCAAGGCTAAGTATAGAAAATGTGGTGCTCCCTTTGTTGATAGCAAGAAAAAAGGGAGAGTAGAAAGAAAAGGAGAATGTTACCTGATACAATGGCGATGAAGAAGCACAGGAGAAGTAGATATAAACTGAAATTTGGAACCATCTTTAGGTATTAAGTTTGTGTTTAAGTTGAAGAAGTAAGACATTGCAAGTGAAGCTTTTATATGTGCATAAAGAGAGTGAAGATTGGAAGAATACGTGTTGATTTACAAATAAGGACAGCTCAAAAAGGCTTCCTTGCTTACTGACCAATTGATACCTTGCTCCATCTATTTTTTTCCTAATTTCTTAATTAGTTAATTAGTTAGTTCTATGTCTTTTCCACTTCACTTGGATGCCTCTTTCTCTTTATCTAGTCTTTTTGGTTATTAAGTAGCTAAGGTAATCTTGCTTTTGACACAAAAGCATGTCTCTATACATAGTTTAAAATTATTGGATGAATTTGCATTCACAGAACAGTTAAGCAATCTAATTGTAACGCTTCAATGTTTGGAACATATCTACAGTTGAATCTTCTGAAACTGCAAAATTCTTACTCAGAATGCGATATATATATATATATCTTGGTTGCAGCCAAATGCCCCTCAGCCGCCAGGACATGCCTTCGAAAAAATAAGGACATCCTCGACAATGAGAATGATAGTACTAATTTTGAACCTGAAACTACATTATGACTTCATTTTCTACTTTGTTCTATCAAATTCCAAGTTCCAACATGTCCAACTGCTTCATGCCCGTTATGATAGTTACTCACAGCTTCTAACTAAATCAACATATAATTGAATGCAAATTCTGCAAAATCATGCCCAATGTACTACAGGAAAGTCCGATCATAGCATTAGTTCACATATCTGCCAAAGTTCATTCCTTGGCAGTTGCAGAAATAGCCTCGACTTGATACAGGTTAAGCTGTTCGTGAATCAACCTAAACTTGTCTTTGAGCCTCTTAATCTGCAAACCAGAACAAGAAGGACGAGAATATATCAAGATTGATTGCTCTGTACGGTATAGAAAGCAGGAAAGGGAAAAAAATTTTCAAAAATAAATTATACCCTTTTCAGTTCAATTTCTATTTCACGTTTCTGTTGACCCAGTGAATGTCGTAGATTGGTAATGTCAAAAACATTATCCAAATCATCCTCAAAAGCAGATTCTAGGTCCTGCCGAAGAAGTGCAGGCAACTTGTCTATAACCGGCATCAAAAGAAAACAGTTGAACTGCAAAGGGCAAGTGCAAACTGTTGAGGGAAATTGCACATATCTATCAAATAGCAGGTATTCTATCTTCATCTATCAGTTATATTAATAATGGGAAATGCTTAAACCTTCAATTCAGCAGAGGCCAAGAAATACTCTCTAATTCCATGGAATATCTGTTGTACCAGAGCATAAACAATCCTTTCAGATGAAGGAGCAAGTCTCCGATTCCAAAGAGTGTTGTCTAGAAGATCAGCAAGTCTTGTTTCTGTTGCCTGAATAGAAGAGCCTGAGTCAATGCCTGAGGCCACATGAGATAGCTTGACTTCTGCCTTTGGTTTGCTCTCATGCTTCTCATTGGCAATTGAGCCGAGAGATGACTCTTGGGACAGACCAGCTGGTGCAGAGTTGCCTCCGGTGGAAGACTGCTCTGTTCCTCCAAAGGAGTCCAAGAAATGGCGTAAACCAGCCCGATTCTATAATTTGACATAAAAAAAGGAAGAGAAATATTTCAAATTCACCAACAAAATGACTACCATGTTCAAAAGTTTGTGGATTCTAAAAATAGTTTTGGAAGTTTCATGCCAAAAAACAAATCATCAAAATTTTACTTGCACCGACAGCAGTTGCATCCTTAATAGCGGACCGGAAAAAAAATAAAGAAAAGAATATATAAAAAAATAAAATTTGAAGCAAAACTAGTAGCGAAAGGCTACAATCAACAATATGGATTAGAGACACAATTCGTATGCCAATTTGAAAAGAATTACATAATTTTGCACAACTCCTCTTGCATAAATTTTCTTCTTTTTGTGTATGTATGTGTTAACTGAAAAGCCTGCTTAGCCCTCATAGTCAACCATGCCAATATAATGCCCTTATATGGAAAATGTAAGAACCTTATTGTGGAGAGACCATGTTACATAACGTGTGGTGCTCACTAAATCCTCCATGCATCTGCAATCAACCCAAGAAAAATCTTATGTTGCCAATAAGGAAAAAAAGAAGAACGTAAAAATAAATAAATAATGATCATTGTAATAGAGAAAAACATTTTACTTTTCATGGCATGCTCTTTCAGTAGATTCTGCAAAATTGTTGAAAGCAGAAGCAACTCGCCTAAGGAATACTTCGTGGCCACTTAGATACTCACCATCTTTCTGTCACATATCAGTTGAAGTAGCATAAAAATAAAACCACATGGTTCAGAAGATAAGCACCAACAACCACCAATTGCTAAAAACCGTACCTGAAGAAGATAGATAGAGATGGGAAGCAATCTCTTCAGAATATACAAGAGTCTATGACCCAACTGCACCAGAAAAAAAAATTCGTTCTGAAATTCAACCCTACCAAAATTTTTAAATAGACAGCAAAGATAAATAAACCAACATCACTTTCTGGAGGTCCAAAGCACAGTGCACAAAAGTTTCATTCAACAGAAAAACCAAATTTAGTGGTCGTATAAGTAAAATAAAACAAGAACACATAGGATGTTTCCCTTGTAAACCACAGGTTAAATTCCCATCGACTCTTCCGTTTTCCTCAACACATTCTTGGATATTAAAGAAGAGATATATTACAAACAACACCACCCCCTGAGTTCAGACAAAATATACATTCAGGTTTTTGCTTTTTCCAATTGGTTTATTTGGCCTCTAACTTTCAAAACTTGCTGATACTTAAATCCTTCCATTAAAATAAGCTTTTAGATAAACTAAGTTTCCATTAAAATAAGCTTTTAGATAAACCAAGTTATTTAGTCCCCAAGTTTTCATATATTATATAAGATATAGAAGACAAGTACAGTGGGACTAGAGATTATTGTCCCATAATAGGTGAGGTACCTCTCGATTCTGTGACTTTAATTCTAAGACTATTTTCCTATTCATCAGTACACCAGATAAAAAAAATGTAATTCATTTCTTAAGAGAGAGAAAAAAAAAGAGCACGTTGGTTTGTGTGCATGTGATGGACCGAGGATGACAATGCAGATCATTCATTTTATTAAGAGCAAACATTACTTGTCACCTGATGAAGAAAAGGTTCAAATGTATCACGAGCCTTTGCAACAGCTATTACACATGCCGTCCTGATAACCATACAAAAATGAGAAAGAGAAAAAAAGGGTTGGAAATAATGGTATCCCAAGTCAAAATTTCATGAATACCGAGAGTAGTTAGTTCCATCATGAATATCTTCAACTCCACATGCATTTACAATTTCTTCACGAGTAATTTGAGGGCATTTGGTACCACCTACAAGAAAACGAAATTCTGCCATGGCTCGATGATACTGTGCTCCCCCATAAAGACGCATCCCTGCATTCTGCATGTAAAGTAAAAAATGTCCATGAAGCTTGAATTTTATTCTTAAAATAAAAGGATAATGCCATAACCCTGCCTGTTTCAGAAAACCTAGAAACTACTAAAACACCTCCAGCTCCAAAAAGTATAAAAATATTAAACTGGTAACTTATTTACAAGAATAGACATGCATGCAAGAGGCCCTCGGGACCAAACCACCTTTATAAGAAGTATATACTCAATCTTAAATTTCTCAAATCTTTAAACTAGATTTTTCATGAGCTCCAATGCTCCATGTTGTTTTCTTACGGAGAGAGAAACAGAAGTCATAAGACTATCTAGCACACAGCCATTGTGCCAGAAACAGCACAGTGCACACTATGCAATTTGGCGAAAGCATAGGGTTCACAAAGCATATGCTATTGACATTAGCTTACAGGAATTAGCTTTTGTGGAAACTGAAGACCATCTGTACCAACAAATGCCCCTCCATTAGTTCTCTCATCCTGTAGTGTTTCACCTGAAACAAACATATCGCTTTCCTTGTCAAAGATGACAACCCTAAAATAGTGAAAACATAATGATCAATGAAGAGAGGAGGTTGAAGAGAACAAGTTCACTTCTCTGATTAATGACATAATAGTAGAACTTTATTTACCATATGAGTTTTCTGCAGAAAGCAATATCAAATGATTTACCAAATTTATCTGGAGGGGCAACAACTGTTCCTTTCAACAGCAACGACAACTGAGTACGTAAAGCATATTAGTCAGCACAAGCAATCAAGGAAATTGAAAAGAAAAATAGAAACAGCTTCCTGCATCAAACATGCATGTGTGACATATACTTTCTCAGGCCCAGGGCCACTAGTAACCAAGTATCCCACAAAGATATCATGGCCTTGCTTCAAATCAAGAAGCTCCATCAAAGCAGTTAAGATGACAAGATATTTGGAAGAAAAAAAGTTCAAAAAAATGGATAATGAGAAGCAAGGGAGAGGCAGGGAGATCAGCTAGTTGGGAAAGAAACAAATAAAAAAGATGACGAAAGAGGGAAAGGCAGTAGAGAAGAAGACATCAAAGTGAATACACAAAAAATTATTTGATATAAAATAATAGGTAAGACACTAAGTTAAAGATACCTTGGTTAAGAATAGGTCATGAAATTCTCTCCCTTTCTCCTTCAATTTTACTTCATCCAAAGTGCTGCATGCATAGAAAAGAAAACCATAACATCACTTTATAAACAAACAAATTGATGCCTGCATTATATGGAAATCAAAAGGTAAAACTAAACTGTGTAAGCTCCTCATAATTACACCAGAAATTACGAAATTGAAAGACCATGGTTAATTACTCAGTCAATACATATTGGCCTGTGTCTCTTTACTATGGGAGATATTTTTGCAATGATAGGTTTTCTCCTCTACTTCTAATGAAATGAAACACGACCGAAACAGATTTTATATGGTAATATCATTTACAAAGTTTTAACAGCGAACCTGAGTTCTTTAATTATTTCATTCAGCTTTCTTGTTGCAAGGCGGGACTCCTTTTCTAGAAGTGGAATAATCAAAGGAACACTGTCCATGTACCTTAAAAAAGCACATAATCATATATTTTTAGTTATGCAACTTAAAAGAACAACAAGGAAACGTACATGGGAGAAGCAAAATACACAAAAGGCAGAGAAAAGATATCATACCTTTTCTGTAGCAATTCCTCCAAGAATGACCTCAGTTTGCTAACACCTATTCTACTTCTTTCTTGCTTTGATAATGGACGGCCTAGTTTTTCCTCCAAAGAGGCAACATCTTCCACCTCTCTTAAGGTTACAGCCTGCATAAAGAAGTTTAATCATGAACTTATCATCTAGTAGATTTAAAATAGCACCAACTGCAAACATTGCAAGGGAGGTTTTATAACATTTAATAAGTAAAGTTTTTAATGCATATCTTTATCAGTCAGAATCTTGACTACAAAAGAACTTCTAAAAATGTTTAAACATAGAGGGAGTTTGGCATTGTGTTCAGCCTCTGTGCATGAATTCCAGTGCACTAAAACCGCAGTTTTGCCAAAAGTTGGAAGAAACAAAACCATTGTTTCAGCCAAACTTTATATTGTTAGATTTAGGGCACCACAAAGCAAAACCGGGCTTAATTTTGAGTCATATTCAGCTTCACAGAAACTAGATGGGTAAAATGATTACATAATTAGATAACTAAAAAGATATTTACTGTGGATTTGCCCCTGAACTGAGCATTCCATCTTTGCAAATTATAAACAATATAGACAATGTAATTCTCTGCCATGAGATGAGTTTAGTCCTTAATTATCTTCTGTAACTGATTTACAAAGGAGGTTCTGTCCTTACATGTGATCTACAGGGTATAATCGGTAGATTACATTCTCTTTCCTGTCTAAACAAATTCCAAAGACAACAATAGGTTTTGTAGTTGGACAAACAAACCTGCTTAAACTCATTATTTGACTTGTAAACTGAATCATGACTCAAACCAACTCTTCCAGAAGGCACAGATGTGAAGAAGGGAGAATCACCCAGTATGCAACCATCCAGTGTATTACTAGGTGGTGAAAGAAAAACTTCAACATCTGATGACCGAGCAAACTGTGGTATTTTAGTGTCAAGCTTGGTTGAGACAATAACAGTCCTCGAAAGCTCAGGATCAATCTGTAAGCAAACAATAAAAGAAATAAACGCTCTGTAAAATTGTAGGGGAAGATTTAAGACTATTTCATCATTCCTAAGATGGCCGTTTATCCGTATATAAATTGGGCAACTCACAACTCATCCTTTGTCAGGATGATTATAATCATAATAATTAAAAACACATTTTCTTGAAAATTCTGTAAATTAAAGTTGGATCAAAAGAGCTTCACACTTCCATATTCTATTATCTAGGCAAGATGAAATAAGACTCACTGCCCTCCACTGTCTGGTGGAAAAGCAAACGGCCCATAAAAAAGTAAGTTTCTCAAAGAGCAAGGACGAACAATATTAAAATTCTCGTATTTCTCTCTGAATCCCAGAATTCTCAGTATAAATGGACCTAAAAAACAAAATGCATCAGCTATAAGGCAATTAAGAGGAAACATACTTGCATTACTACTCTTCGAGTAGTTGCATTACTCCAATCATTGCAATCTTCAAGACATAATATAATGAACTCCTTATGCTGCATTTTCGCTCGCACAAGAGACTCCACAGCACGAGCTTGACTCTACAATGAAACAAATTCCAACACCATAACTACCACAATCACAAGAGGTAAAAACTAACAAGAAACAAACGCTCAAGTAAGAATTCAGAGCATTTCCATTTGAACCTGTAATGCTTGATTTTTTCGACCTGGTGCAGGAGCAATGAGTCCAGGAGTATCAATAATAGTAAGATTAGGGCAGAATTTGTACTCCACTCTTATAATTATCTCCTTAGCTGAAAATTGACATGTCTCGCGCTCCAATCTCATATTTTCAGATTCAATGTATGCCTAGCCAAACAAAAACAGAATTAAAAAACTACAAAATGGGAAATTAAAAAGAGGAAAGTGATTAGAGTAATTGTATTTTTACCTGAATTTCGTGAAGAGACTTCTCTTGAGCAACGGTAGGGTCATCGTCGGAGACGAGATGACAAACAGGGACCTCACTTTGAGGATCGTACTTCATATGGAGAGTTATAGGGCGGCGAGTCTTCGTGCCGCCGCCGACGTGGTTGAATTGGAAGCCCATAAGAGCTTCCACTAATGCACTCTTGCCGTCCGTCTGGTGGCCCACCACTAGCACCGCCGGTGCGTCAAATGGAGTATTTAGCTCTTGAGCTAAGCCGTGAAGGTCGTTGTACGCTTCGTAGAGGGTCCATTGTTCCGGCATTGCGGATCTTCCCGCCATAAATAGTTAGAATTAGTGACCGAGAGGCCAAACAATGAGCGAGTTCTTTATCCAATCCGTAGAGCAGAGTATAGGGGAGTCCACAGCGTGAGACTTGGAAGCTTCGGTTGAAATTTCCAGGATATAAAACGACACCGTTGCAAGAAGTTGGGCCGACTTCTAAGTTTCAGGTTTCAGCCTATCCTCTCATTTGTCAGTCCGCTTGCCTCTGTTTAGGACTATGTCACTAGGCCTCTCACCTATGTGAATGTTGGTCCATTTTGGAATTTTATTAGAAAACTTTTTTTTCTTTTGAAATTATGATTAGAGGTGCAAATGAACCAAACCCACCTCAAATCTAACAAGTTTGAAGCTCCCCTCAATAGAATTTAGTTTGGCTTGAAAATCAATGAGTTCAAAAATTTTAGACTCCAACTCAATTTGAAATTCAATTCAATTTGAAAAATTTTAAACTTGAATTTGAAGAACTTAAAATAATATAATATATATAAGTTTGTGTATTTGTTGGAAGCTAATAATGAAATTGCATACATGAATGCATATGAAATATGGTTGAGCAGGCATTATAGCAAAATGGGGACTTTCTTATAGTGGAGGGAACCAAGTCAGAGTTCAGACCATGTCACTTTCCCATTGTAAAGAATTATGTTCAAGGCAAGGCCATTCATTGGATTGGTGAATATTGCTGCATGCACCATGCATTTGGTTGTTTATTTGTACCGTCCGCACCAGATGAGATGGTAATTTGAGCCGTTAGTTTATTTTAAGAATTTCATATAAAATATGAGTGAAATATATAAAAATCGGTAAAATTTAAACTAGCAAGAGACATTTTGAATTATTAAATTGGTTCTAACTGAAAAATAAAATGGTGCGAGTCTAAATAGATTCGGTTTAAAGTGGACAATATCTTGCTAGGTTTACGTTGTTACATTATTCAAGCTTAATCTTTTATCAAAACAAAATTGAAAGATTTAAATTTAACAAAAAAAATTTAAGGATTTAACGTTAAAAAATTAAAGTTTAATGGGTTAATTATAAAAAAATAAGGAAAATCTTTATCAAATCCAATTTGTGTTCAATGTTTATGCTTATTACTCTCTAACCTTCAGTTAATTAAAGATATTGATTTCAACAAAAATAAAAATTCAACGAATGATCTTTAATTATGAATTTAATCAATGTAAGAAAAATTTATAGAGACAATCATAAATTTCAAAACGAAAATAATTTCATACTAAAAAAAGTTTAGAGAAACGCACGTGATAATATAAAAAAATAAAAATTTAATAAAAATAAAAGTGATAAATCAACAATTTAAATACACGTCTTGCCCAATATTATTTGCTAGTAGTTTAATTATTTAATACAATACAATGTTGCATGAAAAATGTAGAAATACAATACAATACAATGTTGCATGAAAACAGTATTTTATGCTGGAAATGAACAAGCTGGAAGTCTCCAAACGCATATATACGATTTCAGATTCTTATATGCATGAAAATGGATTGAACCTGAATTGCATGTGGTAGGGACTGTAGTTGCAGAGAGTTGCAGTTTGAGGTTAATTTTCTTCTACATTGAGAAAAGTGAGCAGTGTTTTTAATGCTCACATGCCCTTCTGAGATGGCCAATCCTTCGTCTTCTATGAGACAATCAGTCCTTGTTGCATTAAAAATACCCAATGAACAATAAATATTGAAGATAGGTCAAAGCTTTTCCTCTGCAATTGGCTCAAACATTTTATATCCCTTTGATGTCATTGCTCATGGTGGATCCTACATCTGGATTTCTGTTTGAACTGCAAACTGTGACAGGATAGATTAAGAGCAATACTAGCCATTTTAGCCCCGTAAAATAACTATTGTCTAAAACTTATTTTCTGAGTAAAATTTACCATTTGACCAAACTGACCAATTTGGCTCCATTTTCAAATTTATTTCGATTTGGTTGGAATTCAAAAGAAAGCCATTTTTGGTTTTTGTAATTCAGTTCCAACCCGCCATAATTGAAAGCAACAACAAGTATATAGAGTAGTTGGTGCAAAATTTAGATTTTAGGAAATACAATAAATATATATTTAAATTTACCATAATATTTTTTAAAAAATAATAAGAGTTTACATAGAAAACATATTATATATTAATTTTGAAATTTTAAGGGTGACGATGACTTTTCCTGGCTACTGTAGGTGTTCATGTACGTGTGTGTATATATATGAGCACACGTCACATACAAAAGAGACAATACAACATAATTGGGAACGAAAAATACTATACAGCATATCAGTCAAGTAATAGAAAGCGAGTTTACAGACGTCCTTATCAAAAGAAATTTGGTATACGAAACCATTATCTGTATCCTTCAATCACCCGTAAAAAAATATTAAGCAGGAATTTATTTATTTATTTATTAATTTTAATCGGAAGTTTCGAGTTTGATGATTTGGTAGCTTCAACACCGCTCAAATTGAAATATATATGTTTGAACTTTTAAATTCAATTTAATTTTTTTTGAATGAAAATTTTCTTTGTATTCATTAATTTATATTGCATAGAAAATTATGAGATTTGTTTATATTAGATAATAAAATAAATAATATCTTTTTATTAATTAGATAAATTATATAATTATTTTATAAAATATTAAATATGACTGTAAAATTAGATTAATATATATATATATATATATATATATATATATATATATATATATATATATATATAAACTATATGCGAGTAAAATTATATTTTTTTTAATTTTTATAATATTTAATTAAATCAAAATTTAAATTCTATATTTGTAAATTGCTTAATTATTACCTTACTGAATATAATATTTTTCATACTATACAAAAAAATACATATTCAAAAATTAATTTAAAATTATGTGTTTTTTTATGGCATAATTTTTATGAATTTATTTTTCATACTTTGTATAATGTTAAGTTTTTCTTGTTAATTAGATAAATAAGGAAGTTTAATTTCTTTTTTCAAACCGCCTAAATTGTTAAACTGAACCGGACCGCCGCTAAAGATTTGAATTGGTTTGAAATTTTTTATGGTTTGATTTGGTTTTAATTTTTCTCAAACCAAAATCCGCCTTTCTTTTCGCCTCAACACGGGCAACATTAGATTCGTTAGAGTCCTAACTCTTCTTTCTGTTTTCACGAATCCTGTAAACGAATCCTAGTTAGTTAGCCACTTTAGGATTGGTTCAATTATCATGTTCAAATCAAATCAAATCGACCAACGAGCAACCCCAGTTACAGTTAAAACTTTTCGCCCCTCCCAGCAGATGTGATTAGTGAGGATTGAATTCGAAAACTCTTCCCACATCTCCAACCTGCGTCGCTAACTAAATCGCAACATGTAGGCAATAATAATAAATGATTGATTTTCGCAGTTTTTTCCCACCTTGTAATCTTTTTTCTAAATAATAATAAATTATTCACAGCTGATAAAAAAAATTGAATATATATCAATCAAGTGTAGTTTGATTGATCTTCTCCCTTTTCATAGAATATATAGAGAGTGAGAGGTCTCGAGTTCGAGAACCAACTAACAAAAAATTATAGAAAATGAGAGTTAATACCATTTAAAGAGATTAGAATTGATACTCGAAGCATTGGTTCGTTGAAAATGAGTTTTATCCAATAAATACAGTATCAAAGTGGAAGCAGTCCCACATCAAGCAAGTAGTTGATCTGTGAGCGTTGCTCCTAACAACTAACAAGTCAGTTTTTGAAGATGTGTTCTATCCCAATTGGTGTGGATAATTACTAATTAATTTCAAAAATGATTTGACTAAACCCACATTAATTATTAGAACCATTGGTACTATGATGTAGATTAATGGTAGGACCTAATTGATTAGGAACACTACTAATTAAAATATATGTAAGTCAAATAAGTCTAGTTATTAGTCTTCCCATCTACGTGAAGACAGAATGAAAGTTTTCATTTTTATCTTTTATTGTATAGTCCATAATATTTTTTCGATCGTTCGATTCTCTCGATGCATAAAAGAAAAAATCGACTCTTTTTATTTTTGATTAAGATGCATTGAAAGTGAAGTGTATGTTGTTCTATTTTTTCACAAAATCTATTTATTATAATCCAAAAAAGAGCAGAGTATCATTCTTTTAGGTTCATCGAATCGTTGAGAATTTCTATAATTGAGTCAACTTAAATTCGAATCATTCAGATGCATTTAATTTTTGAATTAACAACACATTTGAAATGAGTCTATTATTTAGATTCGTAATTTTGAAATTCAAACTAGAAATGTTATTAATAAAAATTAGTAAGTACATTTAGAATTGAGTTCCAAACATGTAGACTAATGTGATAATATGATAATTTAGCCAGTGTACTGAGTATTGATATTTACTTGTCGACGTACCCAACTAAAAGAAACATCCAAGCCAATCGATTTTTTCAATACATCCAAACTAAGAGCTGAATCAGTTAAATAAAATCGGAAAAATACCGAAAGCAACAATGCATGAAGAACTAGTTGTGAATCCACATAAACACAACTTGAATAAAAAATTATTATCACAAATTCAAATACTCATTTGTTAATTTTTGAAATGAAATCCAATTAGTTAAACTGTTTAAACATCTACAAAGAAACAATTATAAAAAGAAGGGAAAGTGTGAATCATTTCCATATTTCTTCACAAAGTAATTAATAAAACATGGGTTTGCAGCTTTGAAATGTAATAGATTTGTGTATCAAAAAACAAAAAAAAGGAAGAATAAGAAGAAAAGAAAAGATGACAGGTCAATATAGAATGAAGTATCAATTTCATGGAACCAGAACTTTAAACCCTAGCAATTAAGTGGGAAGGTGGAGGAGGAGGAGATGTAGGTGGTGGTTGGCTGGAGATGAGAGCTAGACAGTGAGTGTACAACTCAATATTTATGGTGGAGAGATGGAGAGACTTGGATATAATGGCTATTAGCTACCTATGTAATGGCTAGAGTTGCATCAAAAATTAAAAGATGAGTATAGAAAATATATATTGCTGATAAAAAATAATAATAAAAGATGGGTATGGATGTTTATGAACCAATGGATGGTGCCATTGCTATAGGGCAACAAGTATTGGTATAAATAACTGGTATGGTCAGTGACAAATATGGCTGTGAAGGTACCCTGCAGCTCTTGAAAATTGGATGTAAGGCTCATATATGCTTCTGCACATGTTTATGCACATGCAAAATCTTGAATAAAAATATACATTATTTTTTATATATATAATCAAGAGATTTAATTCTCGTGTATATTATTAAATGCGCTTCTCGAGAATCGAACTTATATTCATATCACGGAAAAAACCCCATCATCTCGTGGAAATATATATTATTATCAATTAATTAATGTTGAATTTAATGATAGAGAGAGGCAAATCAACCTGATAGACATATGTTAATTTAATCCTGAAATAGATTTTTTCCCCCTTTTATCCCACTTATGTCAAGATCAAGTCCAAAGACCAGTCTACCATATATATATATAGTATGAGTCTACCATGTGGTGTGTACATATTTCCTAACATGATGGAAACAAACTATTCCTAACCAGATAGTCTCAATTAAATATCTCGTGTTAGGTATAAGGCATAAATACGATTTTGAATTATGACTGATTTTTCTTGTGGTTTGCGAACTGAATTTTACATTTAGTAATAACTAGTCGTTAGAATGAAATTTGAAAATATCATAAAGTTGTTTCATTAATCGATATAAATGGGATCAAAAGGAAAAAAAAAAACATCTCTAAAACTAATTAAACAACTGATAAAATTATTCATTTTTTTCTATTTTTTTTAAAGATACAATAGATCAAGAGGACATTTTGGACACGATCTCCACTCAAAAACAACCTAATTTAACATGTACTGCCTAGAAATAAAGACAACAATAAGCACCAGAAACAAAGACAAAGACAACAGTAACAGTAAAATAAATAGTGTACATAATAAGTGTCTCCCAACTACCCATGTTTTCTTTTTTTCCACTCATATTGTACATAAAAAAAGTGTAATCACTCTTCTTCTTCTTCTTCTTCTTCTTGAAATTTTCTTTTCCACTCATGACATTGCATTGAATTGACAAAAATAAATAAATGAAAAACCAAAATATTAATAGATTTTTTGCACACGTTCACAAGTGCAAACGAGTGTTGATCCTTTTTCTTTTTAATTTGAAATTAATGTTTTAATTTATAATAATAATAATAATAATTTTGTAATGAACCTTCGAGTACCAAACAGTTTTGTTTGTACTATGTGAACGTGGACATAAAATCAAATTAATAATAATAATAATAATAATACCATAAAAATGATTGAGATGGCAAATGAAAGAAAGGAAAATTTCAAAAATGGTCGATGTATATCTTTGACCATTAATGAAATTGGTAAACCTAGTTTCCTTTGGTCTTCTCCTTAGAATAGTTCTTGGAATGAAAATCAAGAAACATAAACAAAAGAGAAGTGATGAAAACGGCGTCGAAGCACCAACCCAAGATTCCAGAGCAACCGGAGCCAGTAAAATGGTAGTAGAAAATCCACCCCATTATTGCAAAGCTTGAGAAGAACTGCGTAATCTGGCAATCTGTAACCAATTTTTTCCATCTGGGTCTTTTCCCTAAAGCACAAAGAAAATAATAAAAGTACACAATCACATGCACAAGTGCATTAGTAACAAGAACTGGTTGAAACATCGACTGAGAAATGTTTAAAGATATATAACACATAACCACCACAACGGAGTGGTGGTAGAGGTGGAGGAATGTCAATCTTTGAATGGAATCGCTCAATATTATCAAAAGGGTGTCCATAAACTCATAAATCTTGGACAAATAAAATATGTAAGCCCAGAAAAAGAGAGGTCCGGTGGGTGGAGTTTTCTTAGGGAAACAAACGATATAATCAACATTTGGTGCAAGAATGAGAATGGAAAGAGTGCAACCAAGCGCCATAACGTAGGAAAGTGAAAGAAGAATCATATCATGAACGGCAGTAAGGTTTCTGACAAATTTAGTGCTGAAATAGGGTTTGGTCACGTGAGAGAGAAAAAAAGTGAAAGAAAGATATGAAAGAAGAGTAAGTGTAAGGAAAAGCAAAGAAGAAGCTGGAGTTTCGCCTTGTTTCCAAGCAAAGTTGACAATTATTGGATGGTCGACTAGCCAATATCGGACAGTTTGAAAAGCCGGTTGTTTGCTAAGGTGGTTCACTACAATATATTTCGCATTTTGGAAAAGGAATTCCATGGTTGCCGGCGGCCGCGGTGGTGATTAGGTTTTTGGTGATACTGAGAGAGAAAAGGAGAAGGAAGAATTTAAAAGACGATGTCAAAATTCGAAAGTACTCAAGTGAAGTTTTAATGTGATTGCAAGCAGTTGGTTGCTCATCAGACATCCCAGTATCTGTCCTTTTCCATTTATTTCCATTTACTTTCCTAACCAAAAGCTATTACTCACTCTCCAGAAAAAGGAAAAAAAATACTAACGGTGACCTATCCACATATATATATATATATATATTGATCTAATGATTAGTATTAGTCCGCCATTAACGATTGGTTGAAAATGCGTTTATAGACAAAGAGAAACCAGCATTGGATCTAAGTGCATGCATGGCAATAAAATTAGAAATTTTGCATGATTATTTTTTAATTTTGACGTATTAGTTCATTTAAATTGGAATATTCTTAAAACTAATCTCTCTTTATCTATTTATTATTTATTGAGATTGAATTCTGTTTTCAGACGAATTTAAAAACACATCAATCGTATTTTATGAAATTAATTAAAAACAGAGATTTATGATTTTCCGGTTGGTGTTTATTTCATGACTGTTATTTTATGATAGTGCTCCTTTCATGACCCTTATTATAATTATAATTATAATGCCTTGCTCGGTGTTAATTTCATGACTCTTATTTATGAGTTCCTGCAGTTTTCAAGGTATATAATACTTTTAAAACACGTCTGCATCCTCTTCTAATTTGACATTCTTCCTTACAACTGTACTGTTGTTTTCGATCTTCTAATATATTTTCCATTAGATTCTATCCATGTCTCCGTTTATGAATCAAATCAATGAAATTTATTATTTTTATTGAAACGAGAGTATTTTTAATCATAATTATAGAAAAAAATAAGAAAGAAAAGTCAAATACTCCTTACCATTAGTCACAGAATAAACATTTGTTACAAGCAAAGGAGCAACCTTATTCGCTGACAGTTTGACAAACCAAATACTCTGGTTGCATAGTTAGTTATTTATTGCCAAGGAGTAATTTTTTTATTTGGTACCTTATTTTATTACACAATAACTCTCCCTTCACCAGATTAATCTCTCTCACCTGCCATGCCTGGATACCAATTTAATACATTAAATTTCAATTTTTTTTAGAATAATTTACAGAAATTAAAAATTAAAATATTTAGAATTGAAAATGCTGAATAATTCAAGTGATGAAAAATCTAAATTACTCTAGCATTTTGGAATTTTCTAAGTAAACGGTTAAAAATATATTTATTTAAAAAACTAATTTTCATTAATTTAATGCGTTACAAAAATCAATGTCCCAAAGAACTGCAAATCTTGCTTTCTATGTATGTACGCAAGAATGATGACAACGCGCATCCGCCAACTATTGTACCTGAATAAATTTATTACATATTTCCTTGTCCTCCTATCCACGTAGCCCTCCAATAATGTATTTGCAACTCCGGCTACATCAACGCCGTTAAATCACTTTTAATAATAAAAATCTCAAAGAAATTCCATTTTTATCAGTAAAAATGTAATTACTTTATTAATTAACAGAGTTAAAGAGAAAAAAAAAAAACTTAAAATGTCCTAAGCTGACGTGTACCCCCACAAGAACAGCAGTCAGGATGCGACATGGCGCAGATCGTACGACAATTGTTGTTACTGCTCGTCTTCCCACTTAAATGTGACCTTAAATGCAACATATATAGAGAAACTCCACAAACAAAATAGAGATGAACTGTAGGTAGGTGTAAATTTAAAATGCCATAAATTTTACTGGTTCGATTCACTCCTTGGTTCGGCACTTGCTTAGCCTGGAATGAACTGTACAGATTTTTATATTTAACGGGAAGTAAATTTGTGTACTGAACAGGTAGGTTTGATGAATAAGTTAAAATTTATCCACGCGAGTCGAATTGACCCGGATATATTAATTATTTTGTATTATATTATAATTATTTAATTAATATATATTATTAATATTTTATGACTCGCTAATTAAACTGTTAACTTATTGATCAAACTAATGATTTATCTATCCGGTTTTCTACGGCGGCTAATGTCCGGACGGGACTTAATAACACTGCCGGAAAAGGTAAAGAATAGGTTCCATCACTTATTCTGAGTTTAATGCATGACTGTACATAATGTCGGCCATAGAAAATTGAAATAGGAACTAGTTAGGGTTCAATGCAAAAAATTGATTTCCATTAGGAAAATTTGAATGACAACCTCCACTTTTTAAATTCATGCATTAAATCCTTCGTCTAACATAATTTCATCTTATAAAAATTGCACCATTAAATATAATTTTATATTTTTTTCAATCACTGGATAAACAACATTTGACGTAATTTCTTATAATCTGGTACTGAAAGATTCATACGTATAAACTTCTTGCATCAATTTCAATTTACACATTTGCGAAATCTCTTTTTTATCAACGAGAAAATTTCATCCAATCGGATTATTTCAGCTAATTATTTAATAAGTGTTTCGATAATTAAAGTATTTAGTATTTATAATCTTATAAATTAAAGTATTTAATAAATGTAATTTTATGAAGCGAAAGATTTAGAAACTCCACCTAAAAATTAGAAGGCTTCTTTGATAAAGTTTAGATCTCAACCTAAATATATGTAATGTTCTCCCATGAAAATGGATAAGGTTGAGAAGTGTTGTTCATGTCTTCTTAATGGTTTTAGATCTTAAGCATTTTCTTTCCCATGTGAAATATGGGCTCTTGAGACTGACAAGTGAGAACAATTCATGGTGGCTGAGCCATGGACACTCCTAACTAAGATTGGTAGTAGCTAAGGACTAAATGCTACAACATTTCGTATTGATTGGATGTTAAACATATAAAAAAGTAACCAATTAGGTAAGGTTGAGATGGTAAGCGATCCGAATTGTCGTAGAGATAAAAACACAAGTTTGATCCTTCCTAATTGCATTTTACAGCGAGATTAAAAAAAAAAAACTTCATATAAAATTGATTATATGATGAGTAAAGTAGTGCTGGCTAGCTATCTAATGCCCAGCCCACTCCAAATTGGGGCCTAAGGAGACTCAAGAGGTGGACCTCATGGTTAACCAAAAAGGGTGAAGGCTAAAATTGGAGAGGGATGGCCCTAACCATCCATCTAGTTGGCAACTCGATATTCTCATGAATGTGATGGCACATTACACTGCCATATCCAAGGAATAAAATATTAAAATCATCTTGATATTCAAGGTAATTGAAAATGAAACGTAGGGTATAAATAAGTGGAGCTACTTGAATTAAAAATGTTCAAATAGTTGAAGACTTGCCATTTCCATGAGAATGATAGCACGCCATATTGCCATTCATGTCTAAAAATTGAAATTAATTCTCATATTCAAGGTAATTGAAAATAATATGTCAGGCATACCCAAATTTAAGACATTCAACTTCATTTTAATTAAGTTAAGGTCTCTAGTTTAGACATCTAATTGACAGCTTGGCATTTTCTTCTTTGTGTATATAAATTTAAAATCATCGAATGCATAGTTTTTCTTAAATTTTCTTTAAATTATTATTTGTGCCTTTTAACTTTACGAATGACCGTTTATACCCCTTAATTTGCTCTTTCTTCAAATTAAGACAGATTTATATTGAACTCGGTTCCATCTTGCATTTAAAATAATATTTTTCTCTCTCATTTTCTTACCTAAAATTTTAAATTTCTTATTTTTCAAATGAATGGCACAAAGTATGCAATAAGAAATTCCAACCCACATGTCATGTTACAAAGAATCTCAATCAAAGAACCAATCAATTAAAACCCAATTGAACAATAATTCCAAAACATAAACAAGACAAAATGCAATCCACATAATCATCGATCATGCCTGTTTATCTTCTTCATCAACCTTCTCTATCTTCTTCTTTGCATAGCTCTTCCCATGGAAGTTAACAAAAAGAACCAAAAGAGAAGCATTAAAAATGGCATTAAAGCACCAACCCCACATGCCAGAACACCCTAATCCTGTAAAATGGTAATAAAGCATCAAACTTGATATTCCAAAGCTAAACACAAATTGCACAATCTGGAAATCAGTGACCAATCTTTTCCATTTAGGCCTCACACCCATTGCACATAATAGATAGTAGTAGTACATTAACACATGTACCACTGAATTAGTGATTAAAGCTATCGGAAATAAAGATTGGCTAGTGTTTAGCCACAAGTAGCACATAATCACCACCGTTGCGTGGTGGTAGACGTGGAGGAATGTCAACCGTTGGATTGAATTACTAAGAATAATCAAAAGGGTGTCTATGAATTCTAGAATTTTTGAGAGGTAGAATATGTAGGCCCAGAAAAAGAGTGGCCCAGATGGTGAAGTGTGAGGCGGGAAGCAGATTATATGGTGGAAGTCAGGTACATGGTAAATGATGGAGAAGATGCAACCAGCGGCCATGATGAAGGAAAGGAGAAAGAGAGTAAAGCTATGGAGGGCTGTGATGGGCTTGAGAAAGTGGGTTCCAACAGATGGGAGTGAGACATAGGAGAGAAGGAAAGTAAGGAAAAGGTACGTGAGGACTGTGAAGCAGAGGAATTGTGGAGTGGAGCCGAGGGTTTGGCACGGGGTCCATGAGAAGTGAAGGATGTTAGGGTGGTTGACTAGCCAGTATTGAAGAGTGGAGAGGATTGGGCTCATTATAGGGGTTTCACGCGCAGTCTTGAGTGGTGGCGCTGGGATACAAGAATTGGACTTCAGAGGAAATAGAAGAAGACTGATATTGTGGAAGCTGGAGAGGCTTTTCTAATTGTGTTTATTCATTATCCGGACCAAATTTATATATACCGCCTTGTTCGATGGAAGACGAAAAACGTGAAATCAAAATGCACCCTCCACCCAATCCCCCGTACACAGCGGCAACCTTCGGCCCTTAATAATTTAAATTTCGAAGGTTGAATTATTATTTAATATTCATAGTTAGTGTTTCGGTTTTTTTATTGGCAATCTATAGGTGGTTTGGAGTTCAAATTTTTCGAATATATATAATTATTTTTATCAATTGATTATCCTTATATAGTCCAAAATGTTATAAACTCATTTAATTTTCAATGAATTAAAAAAACAATCTTTTATTAATATTTTTATTATATTGTATTTTTTTTCTTTTTCTAGCGGACATCATATTGTAATGAAATATTAATTTTTATAAACTGAAAAAACATGGAGAGAAACAAAAATATCATACAAGGGCTTCTTGATTTCTGCCTAGTACATCAGCCCCAGTTTCAGTATCACACATAGATTTTGCCATTCCACAGAGGAGATCAAAGCTTCAAGATTTATGAGAGATTATTTAATCATTGCTCAAAAAACAAATGTTAGTTCAAAGCTAACCTAAGGCAGTCTATGTCAGGTCTAAAGATTCAACTTAAAATACCGTATTACAACACAAAAACGAGTGAGTCAAGAATCAAGACATATCTTCCCCCCAAAAAAGAAGATTCTTCAGGTAACAGCTCCTTGCCTCGGGTGCCACTTCGCAACTCTTATGCAGATGTACTGTAAGTAGAAATCATGATGAATTTACTCCCAGATTTTTTTAATACTCAAATTGATGCATAGCTTTCATGTTATCTACGCGGTAGCAAAATTGAATCGTGATGGTGATTATCACATCAACTGAATTATGCTGAACTTGCAGTAACCTTCTTCCGGACTACCCTTTTTCTACGTGTCTTCGGAGCTGATGCTTCCCCATCAACAGAGTCAACGCTCCCTTGTTTGATGCCAAGAAGCCCTAGCCCAGAAACAAAGGCTTTCTTTGATATAAACCATTTTGAAGATGACGTATCAACATCTTCAATTGGTCTATTGTAAGCCTTCAAAAGGGTATCCGACTGGGCCAGAGGATCTGACTCTGCCCCTATCCAGGCCAGTCTTGACGTCTCTCCGACTTGCACATTCAAAATCCTGCACGGGATCCAGAACAAAATCATATGAGTAGAGCTTCAAAACAAAACGTTCATCATCAAAATTGTAGCTAAACAGTCAGATCTGATCAGAGGCTTTTAGAAATGGAATGCAAGTTTTCAGTTGCATATCAAATAATATACCCCACTCCAGAATGAATTCCAAGGTAAACCTTATCATTGAGTCATCATGATTCACGGTGGAATTCAAATTCTCAACACAACAAGAGAAGAAATTGCAGTGAAATTCTGCAATTTTATTTCTCTTATTGCATCTTCCTTTCACCTTTTAATTGAAAAACACAGTGAGACATCTACTGTAAAGGGTTTCACCCCCTTCCAAAAAATTTACACTCTTTAAGCAGGAAGAAACAAACCTCATAGCTGTGCTGAAAAACAGTGCCACTCCAATAACATCAAAATGGCTGATCATTGCTCTATCAAATCCACATAATAGCTGGTATCTCAGGTTTGCATAAAGTCCAAGGAAAGCACCATAACCACGCGCATAGTTACTCACAGGTGGGACTGTCACAGATAACCTGCCAAACAAGTGAAGAGAATGAGTCAGTATAATTTGATTTAAGATAAAAGAGCCCTTTTTTATCCATTTCCACATGAAACCCACATAAAAAAGTTTTAAATAAGTGTCTCCTTGAAATATTGCTTACCTATCTTTCTTTTTACTGGCCAAGACATTCGACAGTTGACCTTGGATTGCCCCAGCACTTAATCCAACCACACATAACTCAGCAGCCTTATAGAAGAATGAGTGGACCCTCTTTTGCAAGTCAAATTCTCTGAGTGGGTAACTCTTCTCAAATATGTTGTTTGGGAGCTTCTGTAGTGTATTTTGCAAGTCAAAACGGAATGTGTTTCCATATGAACGGCAAGGAGCAAGCGTCCAAACAACTATGGCATTGCAAACTGTTGCTGTAAGCACATTTACAAGCGCTAGATCCCATTCATGCTTTATCCTATCATAGCGGTAAAACAATTACTTAACAGTTCAGCATTAAATGAAAATGACACAATTAAACTTGTATTCCACTGTCAAAAGAAAGAAAGCAAATACCTATCTTTGCGATTTTTCAACTCCCACCAAACAGAACAACCAATTGTAGCAGCCTGCTCTAAAAGAAGCCGATATAAAAAGGCAGGATCTGCAAGCATCCTGTAGAACAAAATATGACATGATAAAAAATCTGAAAATAATCCATTACAACAAGTTGAATACTAATCACACAGTCAAAAAGAAATTTCTTGGACTCAATTAGGTTAGCGATGATATTGAGCTGGATGCACTGCATGTCAACAGGGACGCCCAGTAGCTCACACGGATCAGATAATGTCCCACATAAGAGAAGTTGAAATAAATGTACAGACTTATTACAATATCAAATTTGCTTCGTGTCATTATGTGGCAATTCTAAACTTGTCCAACAAAGTTATTAGAAGTTTTTTGCACATTTTTAACCTTCCATTAACAATTCCCAACAGATGCTCAAGTCTATAAATTATTCTGTTAGCTAACAAATCAGTAATTTAGAGGAACCAAGTTGTAGTCACATGGAAAATTGTCATGTCGCCAACAAACTTCCCACCATCACCTTCTTACTCTTTTTTTACCCCTATCACCAAGCCCTAAACTTTGCCCCCTCCAAATCACTAACAATTCAACCATCAATATAGCAGCGCACCATCACTTGCCTTGAAAAGATAAAGAAATGTACAAAATTTATGCGTTTACACAATCTCATTGAAGACACTACTTCATATAGTTCTCTAAAAATCAACATGCCCATTCATGTATTCTATCTTCTCTCTCCCCCTGTCTAAATGAAATTATGGATGCACACATCAAAAGTGCAAACTACCATTTCAATAAAGTTATTCTTCATTTTTTTTTTCTGCTTCATAATGAGGTCAATCTCACTTCCAGGAAGAACCACGATAAAAAAGCTTGACAACTACCAGATAACTATCCGGTTCTATTGGAAGGTTATAGCCATCTTTCAAACAAATCTTGAAATTCTAAATATAGCTTCAACAGCCTACAAGAATTGGCTTTTTTTGCCTGAAATGAAATCTAGCCCCAGACATGCTATGGGGCAGCTTATTCAAGGTAATTCCCTTTTTTTTTTTTTTGTGTGTGTGTGTGTGTGTCTGTGAGAGGAGAGGAGAGGAGGGTGGAGAGTTTGCTTGACTGCAATTTGGGCCAAATAATAGTTTGAGCAGTAAACAAGTAGAACCAAAAAAAGGTTAGCATTACAGAAAATTTGTTTGTTTAATTCCCAACTTGCACAGTTTAAACTGCAAGGATCATATTGAGAAAATCATGCAAGTTCTTATTCCTAAACGAACAAAAATTTTATGTTGGAAATTATTGCTCTAAATAGAACAACTGTCTTAAGTGACTCAATCAACACTTGGCACTCTACAGGCATAATCATTTAATCATATTGCATTTACAATAGCCATAAAGTTGTGATCTGATGAAAGATTTTAAATTTAGCATGAGTTAAAAAATATTGAAATCCCAACATATTGAAAATACCTTCCAATAAATGCCCTGGAAATTGCTTCAGGAAGCGTTCTAGAGATAAACCTAGTAGTTGTTGGTCTGGCATTTATCGCTAGGAACTTGACCATTTGAGCTGAGCTGACCAAACCCTGGAAGGATTCTTGCACTCAGTATTTACACAAAAAATTACTTTCTAAAGAAATAATAATAAGCAATATTATAAAACATCATATTTCACCATCTCATAGGCTTGTCGAAATCCAGCAGGCAAATCCATCATTGTTTTCTGCCATTCGTTCAAAACAGCATCTACAAATTTGCGGTCAAAAAGCTGGCCACAGACAAGGGCAAAATCAATACAACAAAAGATTGTATGCTTAAAGAACAGTTATATTAGTGACAAATGTGTGTTAATGAGTTTCTTTATCACATGAGAATTCCAACCTCTTCAAGAAATTTCCTCCTTCTGAATAGTCCACCTTCATCTCCCTCATCACCATCATCAAAATCATCAAAGTAATCATCATCGTCACCGTCATCATCACCTCCATCGCCGCCACCATGATTGATTTTTTTCCCAATATCTCCACCACCTCCCCCAAGTGCAACCTGCAATTTTTCAAACGAATAAGGCATTTTGCCAAAAATTCAAGGGAAAATCTAACGGAAGGATGAACAATTCCAGTGAACTGCTAAACAAAATACAGGAAAAGGACTGGGTTAGATAATAAGCACTTAAATGATAACGAAAGTCAGAAGCAAGTCCTTCCTCATCAAAATCTAAACTGCATGCTAAAATGGATCCAAATGTCCACATAAAGAAAGCAAACAAGTAAAACTGCATGTCCTATATGATTTGAATACGCAACTATAAAATCAGCTGAATGCATTGGCCTGGATGAGATAGGATAGATCAACAGCATAAAAGAGTGCAATTACTAGGTACCAAATCAACATCCCAGTTAATTCTCATGTCCCTGAACTTACAATTACTTAAAATTATTCCAAAAGGGTTCAAATTGAATTTGCAATCAACAAATTATTGTCCATTGACAAAGAACTTACCTCAGGGCTAACTTTGGACTCTTTCTGCGTCAAATCAAGTTTCCCTTTCTCCAAAGTAACCGCACCAAAAGCACCGTATTTCCCCTTCATTACCGGTCCAAACTCCCCTCTCGAACTCGACGCCGAACCTAAATCCACCGGTGTAGCATCCGGAGCAAGAAAGCACCTTTCTAAAGCCGAAACCGCATCAGCACCATCGATTATCGAAGGAGACGAACATTTAATGATAAGGTTCCTTCGTAATTTACATGTCACCAGCTGGATGGCGGGCAACTGTTGCCTTGGACACAGTTGAGGAATCGGAGGCAGACTTGGCTTTAACGGTAAGGTCTTAGCTGCGCTTGTGGCGGTGGCGATTTGAGCTGTATGAAACACCAAATGAGACATCTTTTAGAGGAAAGGAGCTTCTTCTTTTTTCTGTTTGGATAGTGAGAAATTTTGGTTTTTCTCTTGTTATTTTTCCAGAGTTTGTTTCATTTCAGGGAAGAATTCGCTCCTCTCTATAGAAATTGGGGGCTCTGGTTTAGAGAGAGCGAGTTAAAGAGGGGGAGAAGGGAAGGGAATGGGTGGGGTTTTGATGGGTGGATAGCCGTCTTACTAGGGGACAAACCCAATCTCGAATGGACGAGTTTGGTGACACAACTCGGGCGCGTTGGACGATTCGATTCTTTCCGTTTTGGACGATTTGGATTGGTCAACTTGTGGCACCCGGTGCGTATTTCCCTATCTAACTAAACTATTGAGCAGCCTTTCAAAGCTGAAAAATGAACATCACCGGTTGGTCAGTTGTTTGGCATACATTTACGGTTATATCCCTAGTGTAACTTGAAATTATAATTGATTTGGATTTTCATTTTTTTAATTAATTACAAATATCTCCCGTCCGACTAAATCATACTCATACCCTATAAGCTCATTATAAAATAAATCACTCTTAGTGATTATTATTTATTATATTCATGAGAATCAAATCTTTGACACAACTTAAAAGAATAAAAGTGATGAAACTATTTAATTGGATTTTCAAATTTCTTAATACAATAAAATTATCATTTAATTTTTGAAATTTGATAGAAATTATTAATACATCTTATTGTTTGGTAAAATTACTGATTTATCATTAAAATTTAGCTCCATTAATGAAATAACCCATTAATTTATTTTTAAAAGAATTTATATTTAAAATTTAATTGTAAATTTTCACCAATGAGAATTGGCGAAAAATAATATTTTATGTCGCGAACCGAATCGAAAACCGAATTTAAATAGTCTAACTCAGTCGAAAAACCCTTAAATCAAATGAAAATAGGCTAAATCGTTGGATTAGACCAAATCGATTCAAATTGAACCGAAACCATTTAATTAAAATAAATAATAATAATAATAATAATAATAATAATAATAATAATAATAATAATAATAAACAAAAAAAAAAAACTCAGAAAATTTTCTCTCCTTCCTCTCCCACTCTTCCGTTCACCTCTCTCTCCCTTTCCCTTCTGTTTCGACCACCATGACAGGGTGGAGGCGGCGATCGACACTCCAGGCGGCGCCAACCTCTACTCCGACGTCTTCTCTGGCTCTGGTTCTCGAGGGTCCGGACACAGCAGCTGGTCCTCTGCTCGCGTGACGCTGCTCTCTCTTTGGCAGCGGCCCTCCTTCGATTTTCTGGCGATATCTCGCCGTTCAGTCAGTTTCAAGCGCTGAGGATGGTCCCAATCGACTCCCCTTGACCACGCGAACGTTTCCCCTCCATTAATTCCGGCGATGGAGCAAGGAGAACGAAACCACCATGAAAGACGGTGGTGCAGTCACTGTCGGGGCCTTTTCCGGCCAAATAAGGCACAAGCGACACAAATTGATCACCAATTCTGAATCCCCACAGAATTTCGAACATTTTGATGTAAAGATCACCCAATTCTAGGCAAGTCCGATTTTCCGACCACCATGCACGGCGGCGGAGGCGGCGGTCCGGCGAGACCTCCAAAAACGCAGAATGCTGCATTTCGCGCGCTGAACACGAATCCGAAGTCCGATTTTCAATCGGTATAATTTATGTTTCAGTTATTTAAATTCA